>APFE030446684.1:40873-52820 GCA_000404065.3 Pinus taeda
GGGTTTGGGGGGCTCTTTCTTTTAATTGGTAAGCCATATCAGGGTCAAATCCATCTGGAAATTTGTATAAGGCCAAATCAGGGGGAGGTCTCAGGTTTTGGGGTATTGCATTATATACATTATTAAACCTGGCACAATATTCCAGAACTGTCTCTTGAGGACCTCTCTTAATCATGTCATATTCACCAAGTATATGTAGGGGATCCTTCTTCTTCTCCCATCTGTTTGTGAAGGATTGGTAAAGCTCATCAGGGGTGGTGATGGTATTTGCAGGAAGTGATCTGAACCAAGTTCGAACATCTCCTGTCAAGCTTTGGACAAAGATTCTCATCCTCACACTCTCATCATCTATCTCATAGTTTTCAAAATGATCCTGCATTCTCTTAGCATGTTGTATAGCAGAGTAAGGGCCAGTGGAGTCAAAATATGATATTTTGGCTTGGTAATCCTAAGGTAGAGCCACAGGATTGGCAGGTAATTGCAGAGGTGCATACCTCATAGCCATATTCACAAGGTTTTGGGGATTGACAAGGACAACTGGGATAAAAGGAACAGTGGGTATTACAGGGGTAATAGGTATAGAGGAATTTAGAGTGTTGGTTAAAGGAGTGTGTATGGCGGAAGAAGATGTGGGTGGAGGGCTTTGAGATGTGGAAGGAGAACTAGGGGAATTAGGGGTGGAACGGAAAAATACTTTGATTGGGGTGGAGATGGGGTTAGGGTGAACTGTCTCTGGACTAAGGTCAGCAAGATTATCTGGTTTTTGCTGCTTCTTAAGGAGTTTGGAGATTGTATTAGGGTTTTCAAAGACAGTTGGAAGGTTTGGGTCAAGATTAGCCCTAGTGTACCGAAGGTTCTTCTTGGGAGCCAGCTTCCGAGCTAGTCCTTTCAAGTTTTGGAAAAGATTTGTATTGCAAGGATTGGATAGGAGTTTGAAAGCCTTTGTGTATCTGTAACTAAGTATAAAGGATATCTGAGTCAGCTCTTTCTTAAGGCTGCAAATGTTGGTACAGGATCAGTTTTGAAGGCTCCTTGACTAATATTCAGATTTTAAGTGTAATTTTTGGTAGACACACAGTACTCTCTAGATCCTGAACTCCCCAGTGGAGTTGCCATTATGTTATCACTCAGGTTGTTCCCTTTGACTCCCAAGGGAATGGCTGCCGAGGTAACCACTAACCAATCTTGTAGCTATAGGTCCTAGTCTACCTGTAACCAGAGAGGGCTCTCTCTTATAGTTTTGGATTTGTTTGATGAGTGTTTAGACTAGTTATGATTATGATGCACTGTTTGTTTGATTTTGGTGGGTTGATGATTTCCTTTAGAACTGAAATATAGAATTACAGGACAGTTTGTTCCATTGGGCAATGGAGTTTGAGATATTAGTGCTCTAGGAGATGGATGTGTGGATACAAAGTGTTGTTGCAGAGCAAGTTAGGCATGTGTTAAAACAATATATCAGATTTGTTGGTGAAAAGTGGAAAAATTAGTAAGTGAAAGGCAATTAAGAATCTTCCACTATGCTAATGAAGAAAACATGACAGTAATGCTTAAGAGCAGTTAAGAATTCTTAAACAGTATTCACCATGTTTAGGATAAGTTTAAATATGAGCAATTAAGAATTCATATCTATGGCTAATCCAGCAGAAAACATATTTAGAAATAGAGATTGAGCATAGGGTGTTCGGACCAAATCCTAGGCTATTCTTTTTCTCTATTTGCCAAGATTAAGAAAAACATGAAATTATGGAATAACAGGAAACACATACACAGTTAAGAGAAAACTTATTGATTCAGCAAATGACACAGGAATTCTGCAACAACACAGAGCTTTACATATCCATCTTAAACAATATTGACACCAGCAATCTCCATCAGCAATTTTATTATCAAAAAGTCTTCAGTATACATCAGAGCTCTTCAGCAAGAATTCTATTACAACCGACCCTCAATGCGTTATCTAAGGGGATATATATACAAAAATAGGGTATGAAATATCTTAGTGGAGAGTTATGGTGAAATAAATTGCACCACCAACTCTCTTACAAAAAGTAAATGATACATAAATGTAACTTTAAATGCTGAGATAGCCGACATTCCTTTGTCAGACAGATTTGACTTTTGGCTGTGAAAAATAGGCGGTAGCAGTGCTTTAAATGCTGCATTCATTTTGGCCTGATATTTGAGTGGATTGCTGAGTCACCTATATGCTACTTGCTGTACCTGTGTGCTGACCTGTTCTGCTGACCTGTATCAAAAAGGAAAACAAGCAAAGTGGAATTATCTAGGCAAAATTTCCAACATTGCTTGCCACCAATCAGCTGGGGGTAACTGATGTCTTCTCATATTCACCAGTGTTTCATCTGCCTCTGTGTGTCTATAAAAATTAGGAGGTACCTCAAACAGATGATTAATCTCATGTTCTATGAAGAATATATTTTCCAGCTTGTCATAGAGGGTCTGCCCAGACGGAGGCCCTGTTTCTTCTGTGGAGCTACTGGAGGCTGTGATCTGGTTTTCTACATAGCTGTTGACCCTTTTCATATACTACTTATATGGCAGTAGCTGTCCTGTACCAGTTACTAGGCTTGGAAGTCCTTTATCCTGCAAAATAGCCATTTTGGCTCTGAATTCATCTATTTCTACCTTCATTTCCTGGCACTTCCTCTCTAGTGTCTGGGTGAAATTCCTCAATGTTAGTACCTTTTTGGCAGTGAGGATTCTCTCTGTCCTGCTGGTTATTTGTAAAGCGGCCAGTTCTTCCCTAGTGCGGTTATTAAGGAAGTGAATCATTTTGGTGGCCTGCTCAGGCATTATTCCCAGGGCTATCCTGGCTCTCTGAATCTCTATGTGAGCTATTTCTATCAGCTCCACCTGTTCAAAAATGGCTTGAATGGACCTCCATGGGTCCTGCATAGATTGGCAAATCTTGGCCCAAATAATCTTTTTTATTTCTACTAGGGTGTTGCCTAGCATCAACTCCTTTTCTAGAGTTTTTACTTTGGCCTCCAAGGCCTTTATTTCCCTTTATTTTTCTGCCACAGTCATTTTTGACTTGTCATAAATGGCCTCTAGCTTGGCTAGTTTTTCCTTGGCAGCATTTATTTCTGTGACCTGGTTCTCCAGCTCTTTGATAGCCTTCATTAACTCTTCCATGCTCAGGCTGGATTCTGCTGCTGTTGTGGCTTCTACTGTTGCTCCAGTTGCTGATGTGGCTGTGGTGGGTGCTGGAGCAGTAGGAGGAGCTGCTGTTATTTGTGTTGGAGGGGCAGATTGGAGGTTTGTTGAAGTCTGTGGTGGCTGGCAGGCAGATTCCCCTTGCTTGTCCTGCATAGCTTTTTCCAATTCTGCCTCCATCTGCAGTATCCTCTAGTTCATGACCAGGAGCAACTCCATAGCATTATCCACCTGTTTTTCTTGTACAAGCTCTGCTGTGTTAGGGTGGATAGTAGGAGGCAATTTTGCCTGCCTCCTCAATGCAGCTATATCATCCTCCTTTTTCTTTATAAGGGCTCTGACACCCTTTGGATCTTTTGGGTCATGCCCCAAATCAATAATTATATCCTCCAAAGTTTTTATTCTGTTATCTTTGGCGAAGGAGGACAGCCTCTCCAAATCGAGTTGTCTGTTTGTGTTTCTCAATGATTCCTTTAGCTGATGGGCCAGCATTGCCCTGTCAGCAAGTGTTGCATACACCATCTCCCCAGTTTGCTTATGTAGCTCAATTTGATCCATGGGGTGTACGTCTTTGGCAAAGACCTCTAGATTAGTCTTGTAGTAATCTGCTGTGGTCTTTGGGTCTGGGATCTTGGGCTTCAGATGAGTGAATATCATCTTTTCTTCTTTGAGATCAAAGGTAGCCATTAATCTTTGCTTCTTGGCTAGGGTTGTGTTGAGGAACTGCTCATATAGCTGCACTCTTAGCAGCTCATTTTGTGCCTTGATCTCCTTGAAACCCTCTTTGACTGTGGCTGGCTTCTTGCCCTGCTGTCTGGAGGAAGATACCTCCACGGTGTGCTGCTGAACCTGTTCTAGCTGAAATGAGCTAGTGGCAGTATGTTGGCTTGTCTGTTTTTCCCTGCTGTGGCTTTCTGCCAGCTCTTCACTTATGTCTCCCTCGGCCTCAGGGTCTATTCTCGGCCTCTTGGCCTCTGGTTGCTGTGATGACCCTGTGGGAGGTGTGGTTTCTTCTCTGTCCCTCTTCTTCCCTCTCTCATCATTTAGAGGGGTCCGCAACACTGGGTTTTGCATTTGTTCAGTTTGCAGGGGAGGGGCCTGTCCTGTTTGCTGGTCTTTTGAGGCACTAGGCTACCCTGTTTCTGTCTACTGATGTTCATCCATTTTCTCCTTTCCTTTTGTGGTGGTTGTTGTAGCTGGAGCCTGCTGGATGTCCTGTGTTGTTGGGGCAATAGAGGTGCCTTATCCTGCTTGGACTGTTTGCTTGGAGACCTGTTGACAAGAGTCCAAGTCAAGAGTCTTTTCTAAGTCCTTTACATTTTGCTCCATTATTTCTTCCTGAGTCAATTCCTCTATTATTGATCCAGGCACCCATTCATCTTGATTAGCAAAATGTTGTACTTGAGGGAGTGGGGCATGTTTATAGGCTAGTAGCCTATATTTAACCCTCCTTACACTGATGAAACCTTCAGGGTCATAAGGGACCCACCAGAAACTTCTCTTAAGTTTAAGTTGCTGCCCTAGTATTTGGTCAGCTTCTTGCCAACCATCTTTTTTGTTCACTGTAAATGGGCCTAAGTGATCTCTGAATTTCAGGTTGGCCTTCTTCTTGGCACTATGAAAGTGTGTCAGGTCAGATTTTATAAGCTGCCTATAATACTCCAAAGAAAATAGCCTCATGGGGACATACTTTGGGAGCCTGTAGGGACAGAGCTCACAGCCATAAATTCTGATGACAGAGTGGTTTTGGTACAAGTACCAATCACCAATTTTTTAGCTTTTAGATAGCTGCAAAATCTTCTGCATATCCTTGGATAGTCTCATAGGAGGAGTCCTCTTTAAGAGGCAGATGACTGGATATACAAATTGATCGATGAACTCACAGTATGAGTAGGGGGAATTCTGGATTTGGTGGAAGACTGAAGACCAGAAAATCACAGACCTTCTCTCACCCTGTGAGTCTAGCTTCTTGATTGAGCATTGGAAGCTATCTGTCTGGTAGTACAAGAACAAGTGGTAGATGTATGAGGAATATTTGAATATTGCCTCCCTGTCTAGCCTTGTCAACTGATCATGTATCTTGATGGCAATGTACTTGGCATAGTTGTATTTCATAGTAGGGGGTTTCATGAGGCTGTATGCGGAGAGCATGACTAGCACAGTTATATCAACATGTTTGTTTGTGGTGAACCCCAGCACAGAGGTCAACATGTCTATCAATAGTTTGCCAACTTCATTGAAATCTTCATATGAGAAAGGAGGTGGCCCAGAGGGCTGGCAGTCTGCCTTCATGAATTTCCTGGCTATGGCATCAATGTCTGAGTCAGAAAGTCTGGAGCCCACATCCAGCAAATAGTCCATGGAGAAGGGGTATAGTAACTGAGTCTGCTTGTAGTTGAGCATCAGGTTGATGGATTCTGGAGTTATATAGAAGAGGATGCTCCCAGATGGAGACTTTACAGCCTTGAGCTTTTGGTCATAGTTCTCTGCACACAGACGGATGATTTCTGGGAAAGTGTTGACAGAAGGCAGAAAGTAAGTGGGCAGATTAGACTGCCAGACCCCATACAGGTCACTGTTGTCCAAGTGACTATTTCTCAATTGACAATATGTCTGCAAATGATTTCTTTCTGCCACAAAATCTGTGATGAGAGCATCATCGTCCACCAAAGGTATAGCCTCTAGCTCCCTGTTGGGTGGATTTATGGACAAAACATCTAGAGCAGCTAAAGTTGCCATTGTCTTGGTCTTTGCTGGTGGTTTTACTGTGTTCCAAGCTTGGTGTGAGTTCTGAGGAATGGTCTACTGCTCTCTGTTTGCAGTGAGTAGTTTTGGTAGTTCAAGGGGGCTTTCACAGGCTTATTTAATCTGTGGGGCACTCTGTTTGAGGAAACAGAGTGTTTTTGAGCTGGTTAGCTGGTTACTTGTAGAGGAGTGCTTTAGTAGAGGTGAAGGAAATGTCAACTCATTTGTTTCTACCTGTAGCTTGGCTCTTTAGCTGTTTTTTGTGAAAAACTAGGTAGGTTTTTACCGCGGGTGACGGGTTTCCCTGAAATTTCTTTTGTGCAGGGGTTACAGAGGTTTCTCTAGTAGTTTTCTGAGGTGAATTTGAGCAATGTGGGTTCTTAAATTAAGTTGTATTGAGCAGGAAATAGGATTTGTATGAAGAACAGGGGACAAGAGGATGTCTGCGGTAAAATACCTGTTTTAATGGTGTACGGGCATTTGCAATGGTCGAACTGGTTGAATTGTGTGCGGTTGAGTCGACAATGGGGGCGGCAGCAATTCTAGCGGATCACTTTTGCTTTTCGACCGTTGGAAATTGAATTTCGCCTTGAGCGGAGCTCCGGGTTGTTTTGCAGAAAATGATAAAAAATAACGTTTTTCACGCCTTTTTATGCATTTCGGGTGAATTGGTGCCTTTTTGTGATGACGTCATGCTGACATCATCATGGGGCTCGGTACGGAAGAGGTGACGTGGCAGGTGACGTGGGCGCCCAGGTGGCATTGACACAATGGCAGGGAGGACAGGGCAATGCACGGGGCAGGGGTTACATGGAGGCATGGCGGCGGAAAAGTGGGGTGACATCACGCTGACGAAGGCGTGACGTCAGCGTGAGGGGTAGGGCAGTAAGCGGTCTCCCCGGCAGGCCCTTAGGCTGTAAGCGGTTTGGAGCGGGGGGGGGCAGCGAACAACTCCCGCGCCTGACGCGTGGCGGGGGTACGGCGGCAATACAGCCCATCCCCCAGATGCAAAAGGCCGGGCAGCTTTGTGGGCGGATCGATTGCCCACCGTTGGATGGCGGGGCGGGAGATTTGGCGGCTGGCGGCGATCGGGATATGCTGGCGCTTTAAACAGCAGGGGACCCGCCCGCTTAATTTAATAATTGTTTAATAATGGGCGCGGGGGGTTTATAACCATAGGTTTTTGGGTTTTTTCGGGTTTATTTGACCGCGCTTTTTATCAAAGTTTATTATTTCAAACTTTATAAAGAAGGGTTTAGGGCAGAGAAAGGGGAAAGAGGGTTATTAAGGGCGGGGAAGGTGCTTTTGCCTTTTTTAACCATAGTTTTCTTGAATCCATATTTATTTAGGAGGGCTTAGGGCTAATACTAACCCTTGAGGGGTTAATATTTCCCAAGGAAGGGATTTATCTGCAGCACTGGGGGAAGGGGGAAATTAGGGAGCTGTAACATAGGTTAGTGATTAATATGGTTTGTGAGGTGAGTGAAGGGGTGAAACCAAGTTAAATGGAACTTGACTTAGGGTATTGAGGATAGATGAAAATGATACAACCATGATGTTTTTACACAAGACATGTGGCTTCTTTTCATGCTTGAACTCCATGGTTTTGACCAAGTGGTTTGTGATGTAAAGGAGTAGAATTGGAGACCTGAGCAGATCTCAAGGCCCCTGGGGATGTTAGTGAGAAATGACTTCTGGGGAAAAAATGGGGAAGTTAGTAATGCTTCCAGTGCTTGTCCTTCATTCTTTTTCTTTGATGCCCACACCCTGACTGGCATAAGTTTTTTGCACTTAATAGGCCAATTGGTGATGGCCTTCCATTTCTGCAACCTCATCTACCTACCCCCCTACTTTCCTAGCATTTTTTGTTTCTTCTTGGAGGGTGCATTTAGACTTGCAGACCCTTTATGTGCCTTTTCTTTTCCATTGGCTTTTTTTCCTTTGATGTCCTATCTAGTACTACCCTTATTTCTTCCAAGGCCCCAGATTAAGCAGTTGGGAACCTTAGTTTCTCTGCCTAACTACTGATCTGCCAAGATTAAATAGTTTGGACAGATTTCTTTCTCTATTCTACAACCAAAATTGAAACATGGCATGATCCAGATTAGACTGTGGGATCATCCATCAAAACTTTAATAGGCATGAAGGCATGTACACACCTTGTCTTTCCTTCAAAATATGGGATCTTTGTATCAGCAAAGTAGAGCATATTTGGCATTAAAATTTTCCAATCATGAAATATGAAACCTATTGGTATAGGTATCCAACAAAAGGAAAGGAAAGGAGGCGGTTGGTTAGGATAGCAGCAAATCACCATCAGCAGAACAATCTAATCAGCCAATTGCATCAAAAGAAAAGGAAAGGAAAGAAATCCCAGTCAAAGAGGTAGAAAAGGTTCCCTCTTTTAATTTAGAGAATGAATGCTCTAAATTGAAGGTATCCATTCCCTTGACTGAAATAATGAGGAACAATAGTTATAGAGGGAAAGTATCTAAAATGTTGAATTTGGACCCAATGTCTGACATTGTGAATGTCGAAGATGATCAACCTGAAATGATTTTTGGGCCAGCATCAAGTAGTGAGTCTCCTGATAGTGATGTGCCACCTTTTTATATCAGTTTAATATTGCATGATTTTGTGCTACATAATGTCGTGTTTGATTCCGGAGCTTCTCACAATCTCATGCCCAAGGCTATCATGGATAAACTGGGTCTGGACATCACCCGGCAATACCATGATCTCTATTCGTTTGATTCCAGCAGAGTAAGATGTATCGGGCTCATCAAAGACTTGGTTGTGAGTCTGGATCAAATCCCAATGAAGAATGTTTTGATGGACATTGTTGTAGCAGATATTCCTCCTAGGTTTGGCATGCTTCTTTCGAGGTCTTGGGTAGCAAAATTGAAAGGGACACTACAACTAGATTTCTCCTATGCAACGATTCTGGTGTTTGGCCAAATGAGGAAATTTTATCGGGAACAAAAAATGAAATACATGATTACAAGCAAGGAGAAACCAATAAATAATCTGATTAATTATGTACATATAGATTTAGAGTCTTTTGTTTTGTATTATGATAGTTCAATGATATTGATAGTCAGTTAGTAGAAGAAGATGATATTCTAGAGATAACAGAAAATTTCAGAGGAGTTTTAAAGAAAGAAGGACAAGAACAACAGAACACCATTGAGTGATCAGCTGAAAGTAATGGACAGCAAGAAGACAAGGCACAACAAACAGATTTTCAACACTTGCAAGAGGAGGAAGAAGGTTTGTGGACCGTGGATTTCAATGGAGCAGTGGGAAATGATGGCATTGGAATTGGGATTTGGGTACGCAGTCCTTTCTCTGCCCCAAACAAAGTGCCTAGTAACGTGTGGGTATGATCTTACAAGTTAGCTTTTGATTAGTCGTGGAAAGAATATAACACAACCCAACAATCTCCCACTTGTTGTTTTATTTCCACAGCAGGCCACAGGAGATCTTAGTCATTTTTCTAGCCCTGAAACTCCCATTGTTTCTCTACACCAAGAGAACTTTTCAGAGCTCACAGATTTTGTCAATGCATCTGCAGTATTCTTCAAAGTTTCCACCTTTACCAACAACACCTTTTTGTCTTCTATCATATCCCTCACAAAGTGATACTGAACATCAATGTGCTTTGTCTTTGAATGATAAGCAGGGTTCTTTGCCAAGAAAATTGCACTTTGACTGTCACAGTCTATCCTTATAGCTCCTTGTAATAACCCCATACTTGAACACAATATCTACAACCAAACTGCTTCCTTGCTTGCATGAGTGGCTGCCATGTATTCTGCCTCTGTAGTTGATAGTGCCACTACAGATTGTTTCTTACTCATCCAACTGACTGCACCTCCAAATAGGTTAAACACATACCCACTTGTAGATCCTCTCTGATCCAGATCTCCAGCCTAGTCTGCATCAACAAAGCCACGGATATCCAACACTCTGTCCAATCCTGGTCTTCCTTGGTAGCACAAACCATAATCACTAGTGCCACGCAAATCCCTGAAAACCCGCTTCACTGCTGTCCAGTGCTCCTTCCCTGGTTTTGACATAAACCTGCTCAATACTCCCACTGCATGTGCAATGTCTGGTCTAGTACAGACCATGGCATACATCAAGCTACCGACTGCACTTGCATATGGAACACGGGACATGTCCTCTTCCTCTTCTTGTGTCTTGGGACACTGTTCAGCAGATAAACTCACACCTACAGGAATATGAACCTTCACCGGTTTACTATCCTGCATATTAAACCTCTGCAATATTGTCTCGACATACTTCCTCTGGTTTAACCAGAGCTTCCTCTTTGCCCGATCTCTTTTAATTTCCATGCCCAAATATAGTTTGCAACGCTAAGATCTTTCATGTCGAATTTGGAGGACAATTGGGTCTTCAAATCCTGGATAATTTCTTTGTCATTTCCAACCAACAACATATATCATCCATACAAGACCAGATAAATAACACGGTCACCAATTAATTTAAAATACACACAATGATCTGCTTTGCTTCTGGTGAAGCCAAGTCCCCGTATAAATGTATCAAATTTCTGATACCACATCCTTGGTGACTGTTTTAACCCATACAGAGACTTCTTTAACTTGCATACTAGTTCTTTCTTACGCTTCACCACAAAGCCTTCAGGTTGCTTCATGTAGATTTTCCTCTTCCAAATCCCCTTGAAGAAATGTTGTCTTCACATCCATCTATTCTACCTCAAAATCAAAAGCAGCAGGAACAGATAAAAGTAATCTAATAGAAGTTACCTTGGCAACAGGAGAAAAAATATCACCAAAATCAATTCCCGGCACCTGGGAATAACCTTTTGCTACCAACCGAGCTTTGTATTTCTCCACCTTCCCTTCTGCATTTGTCTTCTTTTTAAACACCCATTTGCTACCAATGTGTTTCCTTACAGCCAACAACTCCACCAGATCCCAAGCCTTATTTTTTTCCAAAGATGCCATTTCATCAACCATGGCCTCTTTCCATAGTTTTCCATCCTCTGAATCCACTGCTTCCTTCACAGTTCTGGGATCATCATTAGTAACAGACAAAGCAAAATTTGAATAGAAATCAGATGGACTGTACCTTTCTGGCTGCCTTATTTCTCGAACAGATCTTCTCACAGCCGGAGTTTGTGGCTCTTCATCTTCTGATTCCTCCTCTGCTACAGAGTCTGATTCTTCCTCCTTAGTTCAAACTCTATCTTCACAGGTTCCTTTGGTTGGAATTCATTTTTAATAACATCTTTCACCTCTCTCAAAACCACATCTCGACTGTACACAACCTTCCTTGTTACTGGGTTCCAAAGCTTATAACCCTTTAAACCATCCTTATACCTAATAAATATGCACTTTTTAGATTTACTATCCAACTTGGTACGTTTCTCCTTTAAAACATGTACATATGCATCACATCCAAATACCCTCAGATGTGAAAGAGAGGGTTTCTTACCAATCCATACTTCTTGTGGAGTCTTATCCTCCAATGCTGATGATGGCCTCTGCCTAGAATTCCTGTCCCAACCCAGCATCACTGAGCATGCTTCTTGCCCTTTCCATCAACGTCTTGTTCATTCTTTCTACGACTCCATTTTGCTGAGGTGTATATGGAGTAGTCTTCTGCCGTGCTATACCACACTTCTTACAGAATTCTTCAAATTCCTGGCTGCAAAATTCTCCACCATTATCTGTCCTCAACACCTTTATCTTCTTCTCTGTCTGATTTTCCACCAGAGCCTTAAATTCTTTAAACCTGTCAAAGACTTCAGATTTGTTCTTAAGGAAATATATCCATGTATTCCTTGAGAAGTCATCTATAAATGATACATAGTACACAGACTTACCCAGTGATGGAACTTTCACAGGTCCAAACTTATCGCTGTGCACAAGCTCTAATATCTATTTCGTCCTCTTACCACTAGAGGGGAAACTCACCCGATTCTGCTTCCCATATACACAATTTTCACAGAAATCAAAATCCAAAGAGCTATTAC
>APFE030446684.1:53112-76899 GCA_000404065.3 Pinus taeda
TCCAGAGACCACTAGATTTTCTACTCCATTTTCAGGAACCATAGAACTATTGCACCCATCAACAACAGTGCTACCTTGCAGCTTGTACAGAGTTCCAATCTGAACTCCCCGAATCAATACCAGTGCTCCTCGAACCATCTTGTAGGTATCCTTCTCAAACACTATCTTTACACTTGCATCATCCAACTTGCTTACAGAAATCAGATTTCTGGCCAACGCAGGAATATGCAGAACACCCAAAAGGGTTCTAACCCTTCCACCTTGCAACTTCAACTTTAATTTTCCACGACCAACGATTCTAGCCTTCCTATCATCTCCTAAGAAGAATCACCACCATCATATTTCTCATACTCACAGAACCACTCTCTATGGGGAGTGAAGTGAAAGGATGCACCTGAGTCAATCAACCATGCCTCATGATCTACATGTGTACTTGAAGAAGCCAAGTACACATCCCCACCTTCATCTGAGGTGGTTTTCACCTCTGCAGAAGGAGCCTCATCATATCCCTTTCCTTTGTTAGGAGCTTTAGATTTACAGTCCCTTTTGTAGTGCCCTTCCTTTTCACATTTCCAGCACACCACCTTTTCAAGTTTTCCTAGAGATTTAGATCTCCCTTTAGATTTAGATCTCCCACTCGATGACTTATTTTTGTTTCTATTCTAGGTTTGCCCTCATATAGACAAGGCATCACCATTTTGTCTCTCCATATTTTTCCATCTCATCTCCTCCACCAGCAAGGATGAGACTATTTCATCAAAATGCAAGGCAGTTGCATTGCTACCTATTGCAATAACCAGACTATCCCGCGAATCTGGTAGAGAACACAACAAAATGATGCACTTATCTTCATCTGAAATTTTAATATCAATATATGCTAATTGAATTACCACAGTATTAAATGCATTCAGATGCTCTGTCACCAAGTCTCCATCTTTCATCCTCAGGTTATACAACTTTTTCCGCAGGAACCATTTATTCACCAGAGACTTAGATTGGTATAAAGTCCCGAACTTGTCCCACAAATCCTTCGCCGTAGCTTCCCTTGATACATTCAGCAATATTGAATCTGAGACACACAATCATATTGTGCTCTTTGCCTTCCGATCCAACTTCTTCCATTCTTCATCGGTCACTCCTGTTGGTTTAGTACCTGGATCTACTGCGATCCACTGCTCTTTATCCACCAACAGATCCTCCATCTTGAGTTTCCACAACTCAAAACTCTAACCATTGAACTTATCAATCTCTATCTTTCTACTGCTCACCATCTTCTTTCACCACCAAAATCGATCTCACAGATCTCCCACTGAACAGGGTCTACCACAAGCCTGAGTGAAACCCCTCAGCAACAAAGGCATCCCCTTGAAGCCAAAACAGCTCTGATACTAAATGTAAGTTTTAACACCATACAAAAATTACCTGCATACGAATTCTAAATCATAGGAAAAATAAAAATGCGAGAGCATAACACATAAAACACATATACACAAAGATTCCCACTGGATCCCAAAACCAGGACTACCAGCTTGATTTTTCATTATGTTCCTTTCAATGTTACAATACATATTTATACATGCTAAAGCATCCAATACCATGGAACGAAAACCATCACGTCCAAAACCATGGACTGAAAACCATAGGTAGGTTCGCCCAACCTAATATAGGGTCCAAAAAAAAATTTCCTGGGGCGTTGCCCTGGACCTCGTAGAGGGGGGCTACCTGCCCCCCTCAAACCCCCCAGACAGGGGGGGCTACCACCCCCCTGTGACCCCCCCACTACACAATCGGTGCAACGAAGGGGGTCTCCACCCCCCCTCTAACCCCCTGGTTCACTACGTTGGTTAGTCGTGGAAAGAATATGACACAACCCAACAAGTGCAAGTCTCCCCATTCGCTCCCAAGTCTAATTTGGTAGGACATTCGCATCTTATCCTAGGTCCAAAATGACCTGATACATTTCATACTCTCCTATCTATGTCGTCAGTCTCATCTCCTATCCTGTCCTTGTTTTAAGCTTTCCAAGCTTTTGTACTACGCGCGACTCACCTGGCGTAGTTCTAGTGCATCAATTGATGAGTTCTTGTAACCCTTTCACAGCCTTACTGTCATGCAATAATTTCATATAGGTTTCTAGGAAATTTGTGAGCATAGAGGGGTCCATCTCTGGCTCAAGTTTATCCTTGCTTCCTGAGGTGGAGGCCTCAGCGAAGCTCTTCTTAGATTCCATGAAGGTTTCATGAGCACGCTCCAAATTGAACTCAGCCTCTTTCGTCGGGTCTTTGCGAACCCATATACAATATTTTGGTTGTCTCCCCTTGTCATCTCCCATTGCGATTCCAATTTTGGGTACTATATTTACGTTTGGATCTTCCTTGCACGGCTCAGATCTCATCATCTACAGGTTCTGAGTCGACGGAGTTGGCAGCGCCCCTTTGTCATGTATCCTAGCTATCAACGTAGGACAATATTTCGTTTCATTATCAAAAAACACGTAATACTTGCACGACAGACATGTTGGATTAGTGAAATTGTGGGCATAGTGTCCTGGTCCTCTACAATTGTAGAAAATCAACTATCCTTGACCTATACTAGGCCCTCCTTCACCTCGGCCTTGTCTGCGCCCCTGAAATCATTTTTGTGCCTTCCCTGCATTATGGTCAAGGGACTGTGTTATGGCCTGAACCCTGTAGGTGGGAGTTCTATCCATCATCAATTCATAACTCCTACAGGTATGATCATCATGTCCTACCGACCTACAAAAGTTGCAGAACAATTATTGTGGTGCTTGTACATACTTTAGTAGCAAGTGGCAGTTATCTGTGGCATGTTTTCTGACTACGTGATAGATAGCGCACCATAATGCAAGCCCCGCACTAGGTCCTGCTTGAGCTTCTAGCCTTAAAGGGGTCGGTCCTCCTCCTGAAATATAATTTGAAAAGACTGAGCAATGGTCTTTTTCATGACCCTGACTCTTACATTTCAAGCACCATACCTCCTCATGTACCTCTGGCCGAATCATCATGGCCTGCTTCAGAATTTGCATGTCAAGGCACAGATTCTTTAGCTTCACATGGATCTGCTGGACTCCTAGATTAGGATCCTGCATCGGAGTCTCATGTAGTCTCATGGAAATATCTAAGGCCTCTACCTGAGTTGTTATCTTCTGTTGCGACAATGTACTCCTTAGGTGTGGTATTAGCGAAGTCACAAACCACTTGCAATGTTGTCCATCAATCAAATTCATATTGGCTTCGCGGATTGTACATTTAGCCTCTAATCTAGTTCCCAAGGCATCTCACTTGGTTGCATCACAATCTCTTTGAATCCCACAATTGACTGCGCCTCATATTTAGGCCTGCTAAATTCCCTATTTAGTGCTGCCTAGATGTCTGCTAGAACATTCGGATTATTGTTAGAGTACTTAATATACCAGGTTAGCGTGTGATCTCAGCACTAACCAATTTTTCCTTCTTTATATGATCATCTGTAATACCTTGAGCTTCCCATACAACCATCACAATGAACCAGAATTGGTCTGGGTCCTCATTTCCCAAGCCTTTGAACAAAGGAAACTTCACTGTATTTTCCATACTGAACCTCATTGGAGGTGGAGGTGGTACGGGTGAAGTTGGAGGCGATGGTGGTGAAGTTGGAGGTGGTGTTGGCAGAGGTGGTATTCGTGGGAATCCTTATCTTCACAGAGAAACCTTCACTATCCCTTCTTCATCTCTTTGCCAAGATGAAATCAAGGGGCTATACTCCAGACCCTTTTTTCCTTCCTTATTATAAGTTTTTCCACTTCGCGTAGTCCCGAACATCAAGGTAGCTGCATAACCCATTTTTTGCACAACATCATTTTAATCCAAGTATTCAAAAAATTTACGTACTTACCTCATAGTCCTTTGAAAAAGAATCACTCCACCTCGCTATAGCTAACTGAGGTTTCAACTACGAATTCAGTCACAAATCCTCCTATGATGCGATTGAGCCAATGATCGACAGCATAGGTGATCTTATCCTTCGATGCTTCCAACCTTCGTACTAACTATGGGGTCCACACAATAGGACTATCAAGTTTCCACCTTCCTTGGCTATCTAGAGAAAAGGATCTGATGGATCTCTGCATACAGGTACCAATCCAACCACTGGTCCTTTGTCAGTCATGGGTTTCTATTCTCCAGTGCCACGAATTCATGCATCTTTCTATCGAACCAGTCTCTAATCTCCTTCTTAGTTGGATTCCAGTGATACAACATCACACATGTCTTATGCAGATTCCAGTCCCAACAATGGAACCATATGTTGGCTTAAGGGGGCTTGACCCAGGTTCAATGTTAATTAGCCAAACAAATCCCTACATTGTTGGCCCTTTCGGCATTAGCCCGCAGAGCACAGAATGAAGTCTCACCCGAAGCAGTATGGGGGGATGCTAGAACCAAGTTTCTGTACCCTGAGATGGTTGTGATGTTGTTTGATCTCTTTTATCCCTACCTTCGTGCAGGTGATCTCACTCTAGGGCTTGTAAGATAAATCCTCATTTCAACTTTCAATACCTTCGTGAAAGTATACGATCCACCTTCGCGCAGCCCTAACCTAGGGCTCAAGTACTTTCGCGCTGCTATGGCAGAGCGAAGTGTCGATTCCTCAATTACCCTAAGTCATTTTCTTATTTTTCCGAACACTTAAGTTTATCACCACATAAACAAATATTCATAATTGCATTTAACTATTCAATGTAAATGTATTCATTTGCACAACACAAAAGCATAAGAAAGGAAATTCATACAAACTATCCAAACCCATCAACAGAACAAATACATATAAATTGTAGAATAACTCCTTTTATTAATATCTTCCAAGTGTTACAGGCTCTGTTCACCATGTGCACACAGCTGTAGGGGCCCGCGCACTCAGTTGCGGACTTCTACCCTAGGCCTATGTGCACTTAGCTGCAAAGCCTCTACCTACGCTACAACCCAAGACTTAGACTTATTTCTCTAAAGTTATGACTCTCTTGCTTCTTCCATTGATGTCTCTAGCTACTTAGATCTTAGCTCTTTTTTTAGAATCTTGTGGTCCACAGACCATGGGTAGATCTCTTACAACCGACGTTACTTTACAAAACTAAGGGAGGACTACCATTTGTGACACATAATACCTTCGCTCTCTGCGAACACAGAATGCGGAGTATTTACAATAATATTACAAAAGCATGGGCTTTTAGCCCCAAAACTACCCTTGGGGGATCCCGCTCTCAAGAATTACCTTCGGGTTCCATGTATGGAAACAAATGACGACGAATGACTGAAGAAGTACGAGGGGATAGTTCCAAAGGAACACCTAGCTGGTCATACAGATTGTAAGGATGCTACGGTGATATTACAATAGGGTCAAACAGAGGATTCAGAGGGTAGATAACCAGTCCAAGCGGACCGTAAGTGGTTGGCGAGTTCTCAGGAGTTTGAATGGGATTGTCTGGAGATTCCGAACCAAGATCAGCAGATGACCTAGTATCAAAAGTAGGCGGAGGACGAGATGACAAAGGTTTAATGCTCAGGATAATTTCAAGTTCAACACCTTGGTCCTTGAGTGACTTTGGTAACTTAAGAAACGATTCCTCAGACAATATTTTAGATGGAGGAGAGGAAGAGGAACTAGGTGAACTAGATGGTTCAGCCACAATGACCTTGTCTTAGTCGACAAAAAATTAACTTCAAAGATTTAAAATTTTCTTTAAGGGAAACTCACGATTTGGTCTTAGAAAAGACTAACAGGGTGTTTTTGGATCATGGGAAATCAATTATTAAGATGCATAAAAGACTAGTGCTCTTTCATTTTTTGAGAGTCGAGAAAGAAACAAAGATGACTCTATCGCTTTCAATTGGAAACGAGCTCGAAAGGAAAAGTGCTCGAATGATATTTTAATTTTAACGAGTCAAAAAGGTCAAATGATTGCTTTGGATGATCTAGACAAACAAGATTACTAGGCAAATGTTAACTGTAGAATACCTCCCGACGAACCAATAAGTACGAGTAGGCAATCTCCCCGAATGCTGTGTTCGGTGTATCACGTTTGCAAGGTGGGTGACTTGGCTTCCTAAGGATAAAGGATTGCAGCCTAGAGGGGTCTCCCGTTATATACTTGATGGTACAGGGAGCACAAATATGTGCTAGCACTATCTAGTGTTCACAGTAGTCTTTGTCTTGTAGATCTAGTTGGGTGTCAACCTGAATCGATCTATCTCCTTTACCCAATTCTTCAGAATGTCTCTGGAGTTAGTCCTGTTGTTGGGTAAGATGAATGGAGTCTTCATGATAGTCACAGGCTTTGACACCTGATACATATCATCATAATCTCATGCCCAGAAGGTTGCAAGTTTCATCCCACTGACACTGCTCAAGATCATCGTCTCAGGATCAGTGTGAGAGACGATCTAGTGTATCATGTCCACACATGGGAACGTGGGATATCTACATGCAATCCAGTACAAGATAGACTTGTGAATGTTCACATACACCTGACAGTCTTCAAGGTCTTTCGCAAAAGTATCTTTGTCTAGTAGATCTGGTTGGGTGTCAACCTGAATCGAGTTGTCTCCTTTACCCAATTCTTCATAATGTCTATGGAGTTAGCACTGTCGTTGGGTAAGCTGAATGGAGTATTCCTGACATTCACGGGCTCTGACACCTGATACATCTCATCATAATCTCATGCCTAGAAGGTTGAAAGCTTCATCCTACTGACACTGCTGAAGGTTATTGTCTCAGGATCAGTGTGAGAGACGATCCAGTGCATCATGTCCATGAATGGGAACTCGGGATATCTGCATGAAATCTGGTACAAACCAGACTTGTGATTGTTCATGTACACCTAACGGTCTTCAAGGTCTTCCCCAAAAGTTCCTACAAATGTTTCATTAACCTCTTGCCACTTCAGTTTGATGTCCTTATCTAGATACAACTTTGTATCTTCATAGATCGACAGACAAGAGGACACTCACTCAACTATTGCTCCAGCTGCATTTCCATCAGTATCCTTCTATCATGTTCTCTTGGAAGCCATTGAGATGGATGAACACATGAAAGATCTGGAGACAAGAAACCTTCATGGCAAGAAATTTGTTAGTGAAAAACAAAGCAAGTTTGGGGAATGACACAACACATACCTGCAAAACTGATGGCCAAGACTACACAATTTCTTCTGGGAGGCTTGGTGAATAGCTACTAGAACTACACAAAAGGTAGTATGGGTTTTCTGGGAGGAAATACTGGTTGCTAGACTTGCACAATGCATAATCGAGACTGGCTACTGGTTGTTGGGATTGTGCAATGTGCAATTTCAGCTGGGAGTGACTACAGGCTCAGGGACTGCATTGTGCAATTTTTTGGGCCAGCAGTCACCATCCCTTAGAAATTCGCAAAATAGTCCTAGAGGATAGTGTTGGGTAGAAATGTGCATTTCTAAAGTGGAAGAGAGACGTTTTCTTCCCCAGATTGCGCAATGTTGTCTCAGTGAAGGCAGAGTCTAGGCCAAGGTTGGCCTGACTCACCGATGGGAAACTGAAAGAAAATAAGATAGTGAATGCATGGGAACACTAAGTGAAAGTAGAAGTGATTGGAAGTGCATGAAAACATGAAAGAAAGATTTAACAAATAGATCTACATGCATGTGGGTGAAGAAATTCGTTGATTCGGTGAATGTTCATGCAAAATAGTTTCATGTATGTGACATTAGTGAGATAGAAACAAAAACTGAAACAGAGCTAGGAAACACTAGTATACATGTACATGACATCAAGCATTCAAATAAATCAAGAAAAAAGGACTCACACAAGTGAATACACGAAAAGCGATAGAAATGCTGAAAAAGACATGTTGAGGCCACTTACTCGTGAATAATTGAGTCAGATGTGTCAAAGAGTCCTGGATGTGCTATGGGATGTCAAAGATCCAAGATAGATGTGAAAGAATGAGCTCTAATTCATCGAATAAATAAGTTTGGGCTCATGATGTGCATTCCACAAATCTAGGAAAAATCGATACTTCGAGGAAAGTTTCTAAAACAACTTTGCATGTAACCTTTGACTACTAAAAATAGCTCCCTAAATCATGGGAGGACTTTTCCATGCTTCCTTTTGCTATTCTAAGAAAATCAATCTATGCATGCAAGTCAAGTTTCCTTAGTCCCGGGTGGAACTGGTCAATCGAACAACTCATGCATGAAGCTCCTCAATTGCTTGAGAAAAATGTGCATTTTAGGATAGGATCTGGACTGGCTTCCCAGGATATTTCTGCAATTTCTGGGTAGAGTAGCTGACTACTCCCTAGATTTGCACAAATTATGGGTTGAGCAACCCTGCTAGGGAAAATTACACAATTTTCACTAGGAGTGCTAACTGGCAGAATTGTGCAATTCTAGAGCCCAGCAGGCTTCCAGGTAGGATTGCACAATTTCTAGAGGGAAGGCTGGTTGCCCTCTAGAAATGCACAATTTCTTAGGGAATCTACTCAACCTGCAACTAGATCGAGTTTGGGTAAACATCCTGTGAGGGAATGCATCAAGTTGTGATTGACAGGCTCAATTTGTGCAAGAAAACACTAAAGATTATGTACTTGACGAAGCAAGACAAGGTGCTATGAAAGGTTGCTAGGGAGGCCCCAAAATGAGGCTAAGGAAAAATTTGGAGGGTGGTTGTAGCCACTACAACACTTGGCAACACACTGATAGAACTCCATCTCTCTGAATGGAACTTGTTCATGAAAAGTAAGCCTAACACCTCAGGAAGTGTTGTTCAGTTCTCAACTCATCTTGGTTTCACACTAGCTTGATTGTAAGATGTAGCATCTGCCAAACTCTTGGTTGATTGAGACACATTCCAAGCCAAGGAAACACAGTTGTTTCGATTGGGGTTGAGGGGTATATTGTTTCACAAGCAATATAGTCATCAGAGTCTTAGTTTCATCTCTGGTATTGCTCTGTTGCCAGTAAGCCTAGACAATACCCCAGTAGAGTCACATAGGAACACAAGCATGGCTCCACTGCCAACAGGCCTGGTCAGTACCCTATTGGGGTTATTTGCATCACCTCCCTGCATAGGAAGCCTTTCTCTTCTTTCACCTTATTCATTTTTTATGTTGAATTTTTTGACTTTTCATTTTCTCATTTTTTCATTTTTTCAACTGTGGATAACACTTAGTCATTTCAGAGGTGGAGGAGGGATCCTAAATTATTGAGAGCATAAGAGGTTGTTCCAACAGAAAAGTAGTTTATTGTATCTCTGATGTGCCTATTAAGGTTTTTCCCCTCAACTTACTCTAGTTGACTGAGCTAACAAGGGTTAACCCAAAAACGACCGACTAGAGAAGGTGACACTAGTTAGCACGCAAGCGTTGTGTTTTCACCAAGGTTCACTTTGAACAGTACGTATTTTCCTTCGACGTATCACAGACTAAAGGTAACAAGTTCTTCATACAAAGGCAAGATAATAGATAACTAAGTAGTGATAGCTATACAAGCCCTCTTATACTTCACCCAGCTCGTTTCAAGAGTCATACATGGTTTCATGTGAAAGTAACCTACAAACAAAATGGGATAACTAAAAGAAACAAGCGAACTAACAAACAACAAGGCAAAGCAAAAGCAAAAGTGAAAGAAAATCAACTAAGATAACAAGCAAACAAGCAAACAAACAAAAAGTAAGCAAAATAACTGAAAGCAAACATTGTTCCACTTCTACAATAATGATGCATGGGCCTGACCACGTGAAGTGATATTTCCAATGTAGCCATCGGTGCATTGGTTGACCCATGTTGGTGGAGGCTTGGTGTGCGAGCAACCAAGTTGTGCGAACCAGCAAGTAAGAAATATATAACAATGAAGACAACCACACTTCGTGTTTCAAAGTGCCCACAAGACATAAGTGAGTGAAAGTGCATGACAAGAAGTACGTGGACTTATCATGGTGTTGTTTGACACTGCGTGCAACTTTGAAGCATAAGCACACTCTTTACTCTGACATGCAAGTAAACGAAAGACACAGAGACAACTTGTGTCATGAACAAGTGCTTGCAATATAGGATTCCTCTAATGCATGAGTGATAGGATCATGCAGTTCGAGTGGAGGCATTGTGGTCTACGTGGGAAATGGATCTTCAATGCATACAGATTAGTGATGAGGAGCCTTGGGTGATTGAAAAACTTCATGATCGGAGGTGAGACTAACCCCAAGAGAGTGAGGGCCTACCATAACCATCATCTTGGGCTGAAGTACCTTAATAGACTTGAGTGTTTCAACTTCTTCATCAGATAGATCATCATAAACCGTTGGCTTCGAAAGATCAGCTGTGATAGAGCCATGATTGTGATCAAATATGGAAACAAATGGATCACAACTACCATGATCAGAAAAATCAATGACTGCATTGGCATCCTCATGATCAGATGAATCAAACAAAGGGGTAGATGAAAAGAAAACAAACTCATCCTCTGTATTTCTAGAAAAGACAGATGAAACATCAAGTGGATTTTCAACGAATAACTTATCCTCTCCATTATCGAATGATGGACCAACATCCAGCGAGTCCAGTGAGTGATCAATCATGGGTGCATCCATGGATGAAGACACACATACGAAATCATGGATGGTAGGTTCACCAACAACGTTAGGAAAGAATGGATGGGGCTTAGATGGAAGGGAGGCATCCTTCGCCGAGAGTTGATGTTGAAGCTCCTACTCATACTCTTCGTGAATGACAACACATGTTGGTCGTGCAACACTAGCTCTGTCAGTGGCTTATTCCTTGTTCACAATAAGTGAAGAGTCTGAAATGGATGAACACAAGATAGTATCATCTGGAGGAACACCTGAGTGTGAAGATGGAGGTTGTACAACATAATGCATATGAGAACTCAAACGACTCACAACCAAATCTATGTAAAAATTGGGTGAAGTGATGTTGGGAGGATGTGAAAGATGAACAAGTGTGTGAGCATGATCCTCAACATCACTCGACAGTGGTGGCGTTGTTGAATGATGAGAAGGTGGATAGTCAGTCGAGACAGTGAATGCATCCACATGAGATTGTGCAGCTCCCTCATTGAAGAATGTTGAGCGAGGCTTGATCTCAAGCTTCTTCTTGGGACATGCAAATTTCTTAAGGCAATACTCGAACCAGTCCCAAAGATAGGCGAATTTCATCTTTCTCCTTGCAGCTTGAAACTACAAGTCATGGAAGCACTACCAAAAATCTATAAGCGATTCATGCATAGCCTTCTGTTGCTATAACTATTTTCAGTCAGGATGGTCTGGATCAAAATGATAGAAATTGTCTTCAATGAGATCATAGAAGTGCTCAAGTGAGTGCACGCTATCAGCTAGTAGGCTGAGCAGCCATTGACATGGAGACTCGCGAAGTGTGTGCAAGCAACAAGCTGCCCTGTTCATCAGAACACTAGTCTTCCTTATGAAGAATGTAAGTACTCAGGTCAAGCCACTTCGCCTTCACCATCATACATGTAAGTGGACAAGAGATTGAAAAACTCCCTAGTGATGGAGACATATTCACAACTCGAGAAACATCACAGAGGGAGAAGAGTGCAAGAATCTGTGAAAGGTATGCAAAGGTTCAAAACTAGATGAGAGGACACTGCTTGTCATTAGGTCCTCCTTTTAGCAGCAGAAATGTTGATGGTGCTAGACCTACTAACATGTCAAGGGGATCTCCTCAGTAAGAAGTCCCAATTAGACCTCAAACCATTTGGTGTAGAAGTCCCAACAGTGGGTCATATAGCAATTCCTTGACTACAATTTCACACAGAGGCAGGTAAGATAACTCTGTTAGTACCAAGGGTGTGACTGTTGTGGTGAGTCAAGGAAGTTGCATGAGAGGTTCTAACACACGTGAGTAGAGATGAGTGCACCCCTTGGTAACCTGTAGCAGTACTCGGATGGAAAGGGAACACACAAGTGAAGATCCATCGCAAGCTACAAAGCAAGTTAGTTGGAAATCCAAAGTGATGGTTAAACCAATCAACACATTTCATAAATATTCATACATGCTCATACAGAACAGTCCATACATGCGTGCGTAAGAAAGAAAATACATATGTCATTTAGAGTAAACAAGACAGCTGGAATACAGTACAACATATGCATGAAACAGGTTGGCTCTTATTATATAAATAATTGTAAGTTCCAGTCATACAATACATCCATGTACACCCACTAACCCCAACAATGGAACGTTATGGCCACATCTGCCTTCTCCTCCAAAGAGATGTATTAGCTCTATGCAGTGGAGAAGCCAAGGCGTGTTAGAATACTGTCCAAGCTCTCTCCAAGATAGTCTTCTCATAAGCTTGGTTGACCAAAAGCCTCTATAATGAGTTATGAGGGACTATTTATAGCAAAGGGTGGGGTGGACCTTGACTTTCCCCTTTGCGACCATTCAGCTACCCTCATGACTCTTCACCTACTCTATGGATGTTACATTCACTATTGACACTTGAATTACACTTGACATGACTTAACATTACAATGCACATGTACCCATGTGAACATAATGGCTTGAGCAAACCATGCTAGACATCACTCTGACTTAGACAACCATGAAAATCCAACTCCTCAATAGACTCATGTTGATCAAAAGTAACATATTGATGGCAAGATTTGTAGTCCTTGATCATGTCTATGTGTTCCACGGTGACATCCATATGAAACCTAACCCTTGCCTCCATAGCATCTGGGTACACTGCTCGGGCTCCTCTGTCCAACTCATTTGAAAGAATGCACATCATTATCTTCAATGTGGCTAGACCATCTCCATACTTGTGCATGATATCTGCATTGATGGGCAAGTCTAGGCTAGTGGCAATACACATCAACTCATTGAAATATGAGTCAAGCTCTAGTCGGACCTTTTTCTTTCTCTTCACTTGGGTGAGAGTCCCAAGTGATGGGATCGCATGTGTGTGTACCACAACATCCATACCCTTGAATACTCATGAATGGGATGCCTGTATGCTAGTGATGAACTACGGGAGCTCTTCATAATTCCATATTTGACTCCGGATATGTGCCTTCAGCTCGATTGCATTGGCCCTCGTCATCTTAGGCAAGTGAAGTGGGGCTCCCTTGTACTTTATTACATGCAAGTTCATCAAGATACATGCTCTTCTAGCACATCACTGCTACCATCCATTGAGATGGACGACTTTCTTGTGCAAGGTACCAAAATTGGAGTATAACGCTTGCATAATTGTGTCAAGGGACAATATTTCATCTAGTATTGCCTTCTTTAGTTTAGCTCGGGTGGAATTTGTAACCAATTCTCTTCCTTTCTCGGTCGTTTGTAGTTCCTTTGCCATTCACTCATTCTCAACTATTAGAATGTGAACACTTGAACTAGTGACTTCGGCATACACTTTGGTTGCATCGGCGAAAGCCGTTGGATGTTTGTGCACATCAATCATGATCACTCATTCCTTAACTTGCGTAGGCAATGTATAAGCCTCCGGAGTTAACCCTTTGCGAGACTACACAACCCTATGTTGGGATTTGTCAAACGAGATGTTGTGTAGTTCTTCTTAAGGCTAATCACCAAGGATCTCAGTGCCTCCTTGGTCATTTGAGACTTTCTCATCATCTGGATGCATTGAAGTGAGTGAGTTGACCTCTTTGTGGTGAGGCATGAACTCGGTGTCCTGTTCCAATTCCTGCTACTCCATGTCTGCATCCAACCGTTGAAAGTGCTTGTTCTATCTCATGAGCAAAGTCTTGCCCCTTTGATGGTTCACCCTATTTGCTTGATGCCATATGTTCAGATGGATTAACTAATTGTATGGGCACTGCTTCGTTTGTTTGCACATGTTGCACCCCTATTGTATCTGCTGCTACTGTGCTTCCTTCTCTTTCTTACATAGCTCTTGTTCCTTTCGGAGTTGCTCCCTCAGCTCATGCAACTCCTTCTCTGCTTCTTCCATTCTCTTCTTATCCATCTGCCTTCGTGCAATTTTCTTGTCACGTTGCTACCTCTTTTCCTCTATAGCCATAGTTGTTTTCTCTGCAAGTGGAATAGCTTAAAAATTGCAGCTTTTCTCCTCCCCCATGCGATTGACAATCTTCCTCTTACCTTTGTCGCACATTGGTATGCTTGCCTCTGCTTCCACTGTTGCTACTGCTGTTGTTGGTGCTCTTCTAGATGCTAGTTCATGTTGCTTCCATAACCATTCCACAACGAAACCGACCGATTAATTGGGTCCAGAGAAACTGTAACAATATCTCCGTGGGTTCTCCTCAGCATAATGACATGCCCCGTGGATCCAGTTGAACTAAATTCTCGTGCAGCGATATTTCACAATGCAATGTGGGTCATACGAATTATAGCTTCAGAGGTCGAAGGGGTACTTCTTCATCAATTCTGCTTTGACATCTGCTTGCTTGATACTCCAGATCTCATATAACCAAATCCGTAACAGAAGAGCAGGCCAAGGTGCCTTATTCTTTCAATGCAGTCTATCTCTCAATCCCGCCGAGATGTGATATGATACTTCCTACATGACAAGTAAATCTAAGGAAATATTTGGAAGAACATGTGGAGGCATCTCTGCACTGAACATTCAAAAGAAAGTGCAGGATGGTGAGGCATACCAATCTGTAATGCATATCAATACTTCCATTGCTTCCTTTCACATGCAGGGTGGATCCTGTTCGAATATCATCTTGTACACATGGGTGACAAAATGATCAGAAAATTGTGTGATTACTCCTTTGAAGCTACATTCAGACAAAAATTTAAATACATGTTCACAGTAGTCTTTACCAGTGACCATGCCCACTTCAAGCCCGGGAACTCCTGTTAAGCACAGACAACATCTAAGATGTAGGCGGACATGTAAATATCTGCATGCATACCCCTAGGTGACTATCGAGCCTTCATTACTTATTCAATTGATGAGCCAATATGTTGGACTAGTTCCATGGTTTTCCTTCTTTAGCCAATTGGTCCAGTGCAACCGCCCAACTCTATGGGAAGGTTTCTGTGCTTGCTTGGCCATACAGTCGACATGAACATATGACCAAGTATTGGTAAACCTTCCTTAGTATCATTGTATTGATAGAAGACTACTCCATATACACCTCAGCAAAAATGGAGTTGTAGAAAGAATGAATAAGATGTTGATGGAAAGGGTATGAAGCATGCTTAGTGGTGCCGGGTTAGGACAGGAATTCTAGGCAAATGCGGTAGATACTACATGTTACCTGGTCAACAGGTCACCTTCATCAGTGTTGGAGGATAAGACTGCACAAGAGGTATGGATTGGCAAGAAACCCTCTCTTTCATATCTGAGGGTATTTGGATCTTATGCATATGTACATGTTCCAAAGGAGAAACGAACCAAGTTGGATAGTAAATCTGAAAAGTGCATTTTTATTGGGTATAAGGATGGTTTAAAGGGTTATAAGCTTTGGAACCCAGTCACACGGAAGGTTGTGTACAACCGAGATGTGGTGTTCAAAGAGGTAAAAGATGTTTTTAAACATGAATTCCAACAAAAGGAACCTGAGAAGATAGAGTTTGAGCTTAAGGAGGAAGAATCAGACTCTATAGCAAAGGAGGAATCAGAATATGAAAAGCCACAAACTCCAAGTGTGAGAAGATCAGTTCGAGAAAGAAGGCAGCCAGAAAGGTATAGTCCATCTACTTTCTGTTCAAATTTTTCTTTATCTATTGCTGACGATGATCCTAGAACTGTGAAGGAAACAGTAGATTCAGAGGATGGAAAACTCTGGAAAGGGGCCATGGTTGATGAAATGGCATCTTTGCACAAAAATGAGGCTTGGGATTTGGTGGAGTTGTTGGCTGGAAGGAAACTCATTGGAAGAAAATGGGTGTTCAAGAAGAAGACAAATGTAGAAGGAAAGGTGGAGAAATACAAAGCTTGGTTGGTAGCAAAAGGTTATTCACAGGTGCCGGGAATTGATTTTGGTGATATTTTTTCTCTTGTTTTCAAGGTAACTTCTATTTTATTACTTTTATTTATTGTTGCTGCTTTTGATTTGAGGTAGAACAGATGGATGTGAAGATATCATTTCTTCACGGGGATATGGAAGAGGAAATATACATGAAGCAACCTAAAGGCTTTGCGGTGAAGGGTAAGAAAGAACTGGTATGCAAGTTAAAGAAGTCTCTGTATGGGTTAAAACAATCACCAAGGATGTGGTATCAAAAATTTGATACATTTATACAGGGACTTGGCTTCACCAGAAGCAAAGCAGATCACTGTGTGTATTTTAGATTAATTGGTGACTGTGTTATTTATCTAGTCTTGTATATGGATGATATGTTGTTAGTTGGAAATGACAAAGAAATTTTTATCCAGGATTTGAAGACCCAATTGTCCTCCAAATTCAACATGAAAGATCTTGGTGCTACAAACTATATTTTGGGCATGGAAATTAAAAGAGAACGCGCAAAGAGGAAGCTCTGTTTAAACGAGAGGAAGTATGTTGAGACAATACTGCAGAGGTTTAATATGTAGGATAGTAAACCAGTGAAGGTTCCTATTCCTGTAGGTGTGATGTTATCTGCTGAACAGTGTCCCATGACACAAGAAGAGGAAGATGACATGTCTTGTGTTCCATATGCAAGTGCATTCGGTAGCTTGATGTATGCAATGGTTCGTACTAGACTAGACATTGCACATGCAATGGGAGTATCGAGTAGGTTTATGTCAAAACCAGGGAATGCTCATTGAACAACAGTGAAGCGAGTTTTCAGGTATTTGTGTGGCACTAGTGATTATGGTTTGTGCTACCAAGGAAGATCAGTATTGGATAGAATGTTGGATATTCATGGATTTTTTGATGCAAACTGGGCTGGAGATCTGGATCAGAGAATATCTACAAGTGGGTATGTGTTTAACCTATTTGGAGGTCTAGTCAGTTGGATGAGTAAGAAACAATCTGTAGTGGCACTATCAACTACAGAGGTAGAATACATGGTAGCCACTCATGTAAGCGAGGAAGCAGTTTGGTTGCAGAGATTGTGTTCAAGTATGGGGTTAGTACAGGGAGCTATAAGGATAGACTGTGACAGCCAAAGTGCAATTTTCTTGGCAAAGAACCCTGCTTATCATTCAAAGACAAAGCACATTGATGTTCAGTATCACTTTGTGAGGGATATGATAGAAGACAAAAAGGTGTTGCTGGTAAAGGTGGACACTTTGAAGAATACTGCAGATGCATTGACAAAATCTCTGAGCTCTGAGAAGTTCTCTTGGTGTAGAGAGACAATGGGTGTTTTAGGGTTGGAAAAATGACTAAGCTCTCTTGTGGCCCCCTATGGAAAGAAACCAGCAAGTGGGAGAATGTTGGCTTGTGTTATATTCTTTCCATGACTAGCCCACGTAGTTAACTAGGGGGTTAGAGGGGGAAAGAGCTCCCGTTCGTTGTGCCAATTATGTAGCGGGGGGGGTCACACGAGGTTTGAGGTGTACCCGTAACCCCACTTTATGGAGTCTGGGGCAGCGCCCTGGAAAATTTTGGTTTTGGACCCTATGTTAGGTCGGGCAGACCAACCTATGGTTTTGTGCATGATTTTTGCACATGTTTTTTGGAAACGATGGTTTTCGGTCCATGGGTTGTATGTGATGGTTTTTCAGTCCATGGTATTGGATGCTTTGGCATGTATAAATATGTATTATAACATTGAAAGGAACATAATGAAAAATCAAGCTGGTAGTCCTAGTTTTGTGATCTAGGGGAAAATCTCTATGTATATGTGCTTTATGTGTTATGCTCTCACATTGTTTATTTTCTGTGTTTTAGAATTTGTATGCAGGTAATTTCTATATGGGGTTAAAACCTACACAATTTTTAGAGAGGTGGTGAATGGAGAATGACATCATAATTTTGGCCCTGGGGATTTACAATCATATAACACATTGCCAAAGTTTCTATGGCATAGAATCGATAACAAAATAGACCATAGTGAATAAATAAATCGGGTCCGAGGTGTGACAAGTGGAAGATGTAGGGATGGTATCGGAAGGCTACAGGTATCGGGAGTTAATAAAACTCCGATATATACCACATATTTGAAACCCAGATTTGAATCACAATTAAAATATGTATCAGGTCCACCAGGGGTATCAAAGTTTGAAACTTGCAGTCATACCAAAATTTCCGAAGGCCCTAGAACTCAAACCCCGATAAACGTTATATAAAGAACTATATCGGTACTGGTGTCCATTTGGCATATCAAAATTTTGTGCTATCATTTTTTTTAAATATTGTTACAACTTCAAATTCCTGAAATATTTGATCTACAGGAGTGGGATATGACATATGGCAGTGGAACCCATATGGAAAGCGAAGGATGTGGCACTGGGACGTGGAAATGTGGTAGGAGTGGGCCTATATCAGAGGTTTAGGGACGGAGGCCATATCATAACTTTTAACTATGCTCACAACGAAACATCCGATCAAATTTCCCAATATAATATTATAAGAGTTAGGATGTTGCTATAACATATGTTTTGGTTTGTGGTTAATATATCGACTCCCCGCTTATGTGGTTAGCCTTTCGGGCATTCGCATTATAATATATTTTAAAACCCCCACCTCATATATTATTTCAAATGGTTTCAAACTTTGTTATTATTTTATGTTAAGTGCTATAAAAAGGATATGATATTTTCAATAGTTCTGATAACACAATTATATGGTTTGAACTTTGGTATATGATATGTGTTCCGATGCATGATTCTCCAATGCATGATTCTAAATATAACTCATATATCCCAATGTAACACATTGACAAATGATTTAGGCTTAGGCCTAAATGAAGTTCTTGGCTTACGGGGCTATAACAAAAATAAAATATTTACAAAAATGAAAAAGTAGTATTTACAAATAAAAAGGATTATTTACAACTATAAAAAGATAAAATAATAAAACAAACAAAATCAAATAGTTCAAAGGGATGAAAAAAAACCGACCTTCAAATAGGTGTAGTTTACAAATTAAAAGTCCAAATTAGATCAGATGAGTTTAGATGGGAAAATACGAACGAGATGAACTCATCATATCAATCCATATATAGAAAATCAAACAATAATATTACCAATCAATTAGTAAAACGGGTCCCCATAGTAAGAATCAAGTGAATAATGGGGGTTGTTAGGTTTTACCCTATAATAGTAGGTTAGTATAGGAGGTCAATTAGGAACTTCTCACACATTGCATCTCATATTACATCATTGCAAAGAAAAGGTAGGATGTTTGAATGGACAAAGGAATGTACAACTAGTTAATTGTTCACAAACACTCTAGTTCTCAAGATTGCAGATCTGGACAAAGAGTTTGTGTTGTGTACAGATGCCTACAAGAGAGGACCTGGTGGATTCTTGATGCAGGAAGGACAGGTGGTATGTTATGAATCAAAGAAATTTAATGAGCATGAGTGGAATTATATTACACATGATCTTGAGTTGTCAATGATCATCCATGCTTTGAATATGTGGAGGCACTATATTCTTGGTAGGAGGTTCGTATTGATGTGTGATAATAATGGATTGAGATACTTGTTTGACCAACCAAATATGAATGCCAGGAAATCTAGATGGTTTTCCATGATCATTGAGTTGGATTTCAAAATTGGGTACATTAAGGGAAAGGAAAATAGGGTTGCAAATGCTCTTAGAAAAACAGTGCAGGTGAATCATATAACATCTATGATTTATTATGGGAAAGATGTACAAGATCAGATCTTACAAGTAGGGCATCAGGATGATAGTTACATACAGCTTAGGCACATGTTACATTAGGGTATAGGCGTAGAGGATGTGGACTATCATCTTACAACTGATGGTTTGGTTAGATTTAGAGACAGGATCTATGTGCCCGACAACAGTGAGCTCAAGAAGATTATCTTAAGGGAATTTCATGATAAACAATATTCAGGGCACCCAGGATATCAGAAGACATTGGCAAAAGTGAAGAAGTTATATTATTGAACGAATTTGAGGAAGGGAGTGGTAGAGTTTGTGGCTAGGTGCGTAGATTGTTAACATGTAAAATCAGAGTGTAAGCATCTAGGTGGATTATTATAGACGATTTTGATTCCATAATGAGAACGAGAGGTCATTTCCATGGATTTCATTATATGCTTTTTGAGGACATATAGAAAACATGATTCTATTATGGTTATGGTGGATAGGTTGACAAAGGTAACACACTTCATTTTAGTTAAGTCTAATTATCCATCTAATGATGTAGCACAGGTCTTCATCGGAGTGTTAGCAAAGCTGAATAATGTTCTAAAGAAGACTGTGTCAAATAGAGATGCTAAGTTCACTTCCAGGTTTTAGAAAGAGTTACTTGTAGGTTTGGATACAGATTTGGACTTCACCACAAATTATCATCCACAGACAAATGGACAGGCGGAGAGGGTCAACGGGATTCTAGAGGACATGTTGAGAATTTACATCATGCATCAACAACAAAAGTGGGAAGATTATCTTCCATTGGTAGATTTTTCTTAGAAAAATGGGTATCAAGAGTCACTGAGGATGATTTTGTTTGAGGCACTTTATGGGAGGATTTGTAATACTCCCATCAATTGGAGTAATCTAGTGAATAGGGTGTGGATAGGACCAAACATATTGGAATAGATGGAGTAGGAAATATAGCTTATTAAGAAGAATCTAAATGAAACATGAGATAGGTAGAAAATTTATGCAGATCAAGAAAGGTATTTTAAGGACTTTTAGGTTGGGGAACATGTGTACTTGCACATCAAGCCCAAGAAGAGATCCTCGAGGACTGGGTCATGTGAAAAGTGAGCACCTTGGTATTCTATAACTTTTGAGATCCTTGAGAGGATTGGACCAATGGTCTACAGACTTGCACTGCCTCCGGTAGTGAAAGTCAATGATGTTTTCGATGTTTCATATCTTTGATCATGTTATTGATTGGTATATATTGTAGGTGGAGCCAAAAGGATAATTCCAACTAGAACCTTAGTTTATTTTGCAGAGAAATATGATCATGCTCCGAAACGAAGAAATCGAGCAGGTTAAAGTGCAGTGGAAGAACTTTGGGCCCGATGAAGCTACATGGTGATGGATGATTAGATGCAAGCTATGTATACTTCTATATTCATTGGTTGAGAATATGTATTTTGGTATATGTTTTAGCATGGTGTTTCGGTATATGTATATATGTATATGGATGTAAATACTGTGATGAGTTGTGTTATAAAGATCCAATAAGCAATATGGTTTTCATGTTGTTATGTTTGTCATGTTGGTTTGCTTTTCAATAGGTTGATCATTGTAAATACTGCATTGATCTTGCTCATTGTAGGTGTCACTAAAAACCAAGGATGGTGTTCCACTAAGGGGGATGGGTTTGTAATAGCCCCGGGTTAAAAATCCATGTAATAAAGTTAATAAAGGAAAAATAAGACCAAGGTCATGGGACATGTATTTTAAGCTCAATTTTGGGAAAAACATCCTAGTGGGTGTTCATTTGGTTTATTATGGATAAGGGAAATTGGAAAGGAAATGGAAAAGGCTTTAGAAAGGCAAAGTGGAATTAACTGGCATTTTATTTATGAAAATAATGGAAAATGGGAGGAAAGAAAAGGTGAAATGTCACAGGTTGCATGTGAGGAAGAAAATGAAGGAAAATAAAGGAAATTGAAGAAAATAAAGGCCTTATCAATAAAAAGGCTTATGAGGATTAGTTCATAACGTTTTGTTAGTTCAATTTTGGAGCTCTCTCTCTATTCTCTCTACTCCCTCATACTCTTGCACACTTAGAGCATTCTTGGAGCACTCTAGCATTGGAGGAAGGAAGGAAAAGGAAGTATAAGAAAGCAAAGGGAAGCGAATACCAAGCAAGGAAGAGTTGGGTCAAGCAGCTACAATGGGATTACTTGCAGGTATCGATTTTCATGTATGATTTCCTTGCTATTTTTGGCATGTATGGTACATGCATGTGTGTATTTGGTTCTTTGGTTCTCAATGACATGAGTTTTACCAGGTGTGACAATGGTTTTTAGCCTTGCCTTCCCATTTACGGATAGTCATGGTGTGATGGGGTTTATTTTATTTAGTTGAGCTAGATTTCCAAATGGTTTCAAAACTGAATGGGGTGGTATCAATAAGGAAACACAAGGCCTAGGAATCCCTCAACCGGTAAAAGTGGGATTGCGGTAAAGCCTAGTTGTGTATACCCTTGTTGAGCATAAGAATCCTTAACTAGTGAATGGAGGGATACATAGTAAATCCTATAGGATGGAGACGGAAAAATTCCACACAGTTTTGGTGGAGAGATTTGGAGGCATCCATGCTTGTATAGGCCTAGTGATCCCTAGGCTGGTATTTTGTGGGATTGCAGTAAACCTTGGTAGTGTATCTTTCTTGTTTGGGCCTAGGAATCCTTTTGCGAGATTGCGATAGAGCCTAGTTATATAGATGGGGGCTTGGGCCTAGAAATCCTTTGGTGGATTGTGGTAAAGGCAAAGGAAGCCCTAGTTGTTTTGTTGTAAGTCCCACATTCATGCTTGGAATATGGCACAGGGGGTGATTAGCTGAAAGACAGATTTGGTTCAACCCAATCTATGGTCAGGTGGTAAGTGGAATTCCCTGACCTAGTTTCATTTTTCATAAGTTAATAAGATCTCTTTTCCTCTTGTATATTATGTGTAAATGTGTTTTTTATTATGCGGTTATAATGGTTGTTCTATCATTTTTGATATGATGGTTATAAGCATGGTTTATGATAAACTTGAGTTATAGATCTCATCTTGTTTTGTTTCGTAAATAAAATGTTAATGAATGTATGCCTTAATTTATTATATTGCAACTATTATCAGAGGGTGTCAGACCTTCTTGATGATTCTCAATTATGTATGAAGTCTCTATGCTCAGATGTGTTTATATGACCTATAGATTACATGTGAATGACGTGTTTGACAGAATATTTGTCATGGTTAGTCCTTGTCAGTTCAGGTCCCTATTTGAGTTTTGCATTAGATGCCTTTTCATATTGTTATTTTTCATTTATGAGAGTATCATCAAGTTATAGGTAAGGGCCTGAGTCCTGGCCTTGAAAAAGTGGCTCAAAAGCTGGGGTCGCTTGCATAAAACTACCTAAAAAAGGCCACAATCACATGGATGCCTTACTGTGGGAGTAACTGGAGGGTGTTATAGACATTTTTGGGCACTGCAACCCCAATCATAAATGTCCATAAACCGAGGGCTCCTAATTCCCTAAAAGTGTTGATTCACTACCTAAAGGAACAAGGTCAGCTGATTACATCATCTCCCAGAAGTTCTCCACTAAGAACTGCTCAAAAATGGTCAAAACTAGACCATACTGAATACCCAGTGCAGAGGGTGTGATGCATATCACCTTCCCAGTGTAAAGGGTGTGATTCATACTGGATGGCCCCTCTATAGGGTGCGATGGGCAAGAATGGACAAATGGCAGACACAATTTGCGAGGTGGAAGATCATAGAATCTTCCAGAAGCTTCCCCTCTGACACTTGCCTCTCTGTTTTCGACCAGGGATGAGTAAGAGATCATCAGTCTCCAAGTGGAATCAAGAACTATCAGAGAGAGGACACTAATCAAAAACCCAAAAGATGACTCACCCCCCTACAATCATCTATATATGGATCCCTCATCCGAGAGATGCAAAGGCTGGAATCTTGTATCTTGTAGAGAAGTGCTATTGGTTTTCTAGTGAAAATTCATAGTGTTGGGTGATCTA
>APFE030446685.1:0-102360 GCA_000404065.3 Pinus taeda
AGTCCTCCTCGGTTTTTGACAGATTTCCTTTCCATTTACTTGCTTAATACATTTCGGCCATCATGTACCCCTTCTAACCTCATGTATTAGGGGGCATCTATTATAGCTCCAAATCTCACTCTTATGGTTTGTGATGCTGCACTCATGGCCTAGGGCAACCCCTCCTTCCATACATGGTCCAAAATTTTAAAAAACAGTGTTTTATCCCTTATATGCGACATTTCCCTGAGTTAAACGCGTGTATACGCGGGTAGGCATATACCCAACCCATGTATATGTATTAAAACACTTAAAAAAATATAAAACTCCTTAATTTCAGGCAGAGAACGTGGGTTTTACCTGATGATCACCTATTAGTGCCCGTGGTCCAACTGTTCCCAACCAAATCCTCAAAGGGAAGGCCTAAAGGAGGAGAGAAAAGAGAGAAAGGTTATTATATTGAGATTTTTCCCCTGACCAAGTCTAAAGACCCTCGTGCCTTTTTCACTTCCCCCATTTGTACAGGAAACCCTTGTTTCCTTTTGTGTTGATGTTCATCCACTACTTATGACATCATGGAGTGAGTCATGCAAGGAGTTTGCTAAAGGCTTGAGGCTGGACGGATCCGGAAGGAAGCTTTGCTTGGAGCCTGCGAAAGGTTACTCAGGTGAAATTATTCCTTTTATGCATTTTATTTGTCTATAATAAAGAAACATGTCTTGGTTCCTTATATAAATCCTCTTTATGTTTATGATATTCATGTTGGAATTCATATGTGAATGGTTGTTTAAACTTCATAACTAACTACCTTCCTTTATAACATGAAGATGATTTCTTTATAAGTCTTTGTCCATATACCGCTGTGTTCTTTGGAATTGGTTGTTTTGCAGGACAAAGGAGCGAAAGGGACTTGAAGAAGGGTTTCAATTGGACCCTAAAGGACCTTCTCAAATATAGGACCTAAGGTATGCCCCTCTTACTATAGAATTTTCTTATAGTAAAATAATGGCTGTGTGAATGTGTGTTTCTCTTTATCGACAACTTTCAGTCTGCTAGGGTTTCAACCCAAAAGCCCTAGGGGAACATTTCCCTCAACAACCTACGTCATGTCAGCTTCATGCTAGCTCGCCCTGGGTTCTCCAACCCTATCCCCACCATCAAACTCCCTTAAAGCTTTCGACGGCCACACATTTATCCCAAAAGGCTACCTGGCTAGCTACCCCATCACTTTATACGGGAAAATGGTAACGGTGGACATAGAAGTCATAGACAAAAAACTCAACTATAATCTCTTACTGGATCACAGTTGGACATATGCCATGATGGCCATAGTATCTACTGTCTTTCACATCATCCTATTTCCATTGGATGGAAAGGTAGTTACAATAGATCAGCTGTCTTTCTGCACCCCTGATTATTCACCATTACCAAGTAGCTCTGTACCCCTAGTAGGTGGTGTGCCTTACTCTTACGTTAGTCTTGATACTGGTCTATTGAAGGCTTCTTCCCTCATGGGTTATTTCCCTCTTTGGCTGCCAAAGGTTCCACAGTCGATCAACATGCTTTCATCTATTCCTCATGAACAGACCGATCCATGGGTCCTACCGTCTCCTTCAGACCTTGACACATACGGAGACGAAATGCTATAGTCACCAGCTGAATCAGCCTACCAAGCCATTCGATTTGCATCCAAATCTCTGGTCACTTTGGTTTCTACCAACGGTACCACTACCCCTCCCATAATCGCTCCTTCTTTCAATCCACTCAATCAAGTCCTACCTATGAACGAAGCTATTAGAGAGATCACGAGTTTAGAAGAGTGAACTTGGGAGGACTCGCACCATCATGTTTCCATATCTATTTTGGACTTGAAGCCTCTTCAAATCCTTTCACCTGATGCACCAGAAATAGTTTCCTCACCATATACGACTATCCACACTTTGGACTCGGAAGGAAACAGGGGAAATATTTCAAAAACATTGCTCATCAATATTTCTATCATGACAGGCATTGTGAAAAACATACAGGTTGGAGCCAATCACAATCCTAAGGAAATTGTGAGCTTCACCTACCCGTTTATGGACTTCCGTGATGTTTTCCCTTGGTCTTATGAGGAAATCCATGGCATAGACCCTTCTATTGTCAAGCATGAGATCAAGAAAAATCGAGCATTCTTTTTATGGTATTTTTCTTGCTCGTTAATTCGAAAAATCCTCGAGTCTCCTTCGAGCTCATTAAACTACCATGAATAAGATCAAGCGTTCTTTTTATGGTATTTTTCTTGCTCGTTAATCCAAAAAACCTCGAGTCTCCTTCTTTGGGCTCGTTAAACTACTACAAACGAAGATTAGAGCACTTTTTGGGATATTTTATTGCTCTTTAAAAAATAGAAACATCTTCGAGTTTTCATCGTTGGGCTCATTAAACATATATGATGATGATATGAGCAACTCTTTTTCGATTTTTTTCCAGCTCATTAAACTAAAAAATATCATCAAAGCATTCTTTCTAGGCGCTTTTTTCTTGCTCGTTAAATTGAAAAAATCTTGAGTTTTGTCTTTAGGCTCGTTAAACTTTATAAAGATGACCCGAGCATTATTTTAGGTACTTTTCTCGCTTGTTAAACTGAAAAATCCCGAGTTTTTGTTATCAGGCTTGTTAAATATATACGACAGTAACAAGACCACCTGCTTTTTTGGGACTATTTCTTGCTCTTAAATCTAACAATCCCCGAGTTTTTTCCCTCCTTTGGGCTCATTAAAACTACGAAGGAGGAATGAGCAGTTCTTTTCCTCTTTTTCCTCGCTCACTAAATTGAAAAAATGCCATGATTTTTCTTCATCTGACTCGTTAAAATTTGATGAAGGCATTGAGTTTGTCATAGCGCGACTCATTAAAAATTCACAACGAAAAACAAGTTTAGTCCGTCTCCTTGTACTCGTAACAAAATAAGGTCGACATCTATTGAAAATAGGTTTCTCTTTATCTGGATTCAATAGATTAACTAATGGAAAGTAACCGATTTTGGTATACTATTAACCTTTTGTCCCACCCAGTTAACAACTATGACAAAGGGACCACCATGGAGTTTCTCTTTACGATCTTTTCAGACTCTCTAAATATGAAAAGACCACCGAGTTGTCTAGTCTAGACTCTTTAAAATACGCAGACAAGATATAGAGTCGTTCTTTTTGCGATCCTTTTTTGACTCTCAAAACATGAAAAGGTCGATGAGTTTTCCTATAGGGACTCATTAAACTAATCAGATAGTGCATAGATTCAATCTTTTTGCAGTCCTTTTCAGACTCTTTAAAAATGAAATGATCGGCGAGTTTGCCCATCTAGACCCACTAAACTAATCAAACGAGGAAAGTGGAAAATACAACTATATTCCGTATTCGAAAGCGTGGTTTGGCAGCAATCATTCCCTTGAACATGGCACTCCCTCAGATAAACCTTCCTTGTGACAGCCTCTCAATATGAACCATACCATCCTATGCATTTAGCCTATATACCCTGATGTTCTTTCATCTCTGTATCCTAACACTCTTTGGTGTTCATGAGTCTAATGTTGTCTGGTTAAAACCATTGTCGTGCCTTCTATTGTTCAAGGGTTAACCTTTTGTTTCCTCCATCAACCTATCAAGCATATCCTTTCATCATGCCCTCTGTTGTTTATACCCAAATGCTCAAAAGATTCATCAAAAAACAAAATCATTCTTGTCTCGTTTCATATTGATTGATGTAGGACACATTATTACCTACCTTTCGACAGGTTTCTTCCTATCGACTTCAACACTCTATCTAAGAAGATAGCCTAGAAACACTTTCAGTGCCTTGGTACTTGCAAACATTAGTGGTAGGTTGCCTTGTTTTTTATCAAGAGTTCTCATTATTGGCTCTTGGTTAAGCAATTCTACGGGTGTTTGATGACAAATACATCTTTCACACTCGTTAGATTGTATTGTGCATCTTGGAGACCATCACCATTATCGGTGGCCTTCCTCGCATCTATTAATGGTCTCCATTATTGACTGGTAATCAGATGATTTCGTGCATGTTCGATGTCAACGCATATATTCACATGTATTGGTCTATGCTGTTTGGTGAAGCGGAAATCAAGACCTTGGGTAGAGGCTTGCATCACTCAGCCTTGTTTCCTCTCCAAAGCTACGGATATTGTTTTTTGGAGACAGCTTTTTCAGGATGATTCTATCATGACACCGGATCCGCATTGTTCTTATCGATGGCCTATCATCATATCTCTTTAGAGAAAAATCACTCTGAAATAGATATTGAGCATGGGAATGCCCAACTCAGGACATGATTTTAGCAGTTTTATATATATGTGTTGTATCAGGTTTCCTGTATCGCCTGAAGCTTTGATCCTCTCTCTTTTTGAAAGGAAAAATTATAGCTAAAGTAAAGTATTTCAGCCATCGTCGTAGCCTCTAATATCATACTTTAGGGGGCATCTATTATACAAAAAATTGACCTCCTCATCAACTCAGAGGGGAAAGACATTATAGTTGAAGCAAAGACCACAATTACAGGCCTTGATTCCACACTAACACTAGTTGTACACTAAAAACCTACTTTATAAAGCTTGTTTCCAAGCCTAAGGGTGCATTAGTGACCCTACTAACTCATGTTGCTAGTTAGGAGACAGTGTTAGTGAAACTTGGTGAAGTTTCAAGGGTCAAAGGAACGAATTGACTCATAAATATCTAGATATTTGTTCCTAAAATTACTCAAGAAAAGCAAGGAAACATCCAAAATTGACCTACTTGGAGGATTTCTAATCCAAAAGAAGGAGGAAAATGGGAAAGAGCTGAAATGCATGGCAAGTTCATTTCTTTTGCCCTAGTGAACTCAAGGAGTGAGTCATTCAAGGAATTTGCTAAAGGCTTGAGGCTGGACGGAACCGGAAGGAAGCTTTGCTTGGAGCCTGCGAAAGGTTACTCAGGTGAAATTATTCCTTTTATGCATTTTATTTGTCTATAATAAAGAAACATGTCTTGGTTCCTGATATAAATCCTCTTTATGTTTATGATATTCATGTTGGAATTCATATGTGAATGGTTGTTTAAACTTCATAACTAACTACCTTCCTTTATAACATGAAGATGATTTCTTTATAAGTCTTTGTCCATATACCGCTGTGTTCTTTGGAATTGGTTGTTTTGCAGGACAAAGGAGCGAAAGGGACTTGAAGAAGGGTTTGGACCCTAAAGGACCTTCTCAAATGTAGGACCTAAGGTATGCCCCTCTTACTATAGAATTTTCTTATAATAACATAATGGCTGTGTGAATGTGTGTTTCTCTTTATCGACAACTTTCAGTCTGCTAGGGTTTCAACCCAAAAGCCCTAGGGGAACATTTCCCTCAACAACCTACGTCATGTCAGCTTCATGCTAGCTCGCCCTGGGTTCTCCAACCCTATCCCCACCATCAAACTCCCTTAAAGCTTTCGACGGCCACACCTTTATCCCAAAAGGCTACCTGGCTAGCTACCCCATCACTTTATATGGGAAAATGGTAACGGTGGACATAGAAGTCATAGACAAAAAACTCGACTATAATCTCTTACTGGATCACAGTTGGACATATGCCATGATGGCCATAGTATCTATTGTCTTTCACATCATCCTATTTCCATTGGATGGAAAGGTAGTTACAATAGATCAGCTGTCTTTCTACACCCCTGATTATTCACCATTACCAAGTAGCTCTATACCCCTAGTAGGTGGTGTGCCTTACTCTTACGTTAGTCTTGATACTGGTCTATTGAAGGCTTCTTCCCTCATGGGTTATTTCCCTCTTCGGCTGCCAAAGGTTCCACAGTCGATCAACATGCTTTCATCTATTCCTCATGAACAGACCAATCCATGGGTCCTACCGTCTCCTTCAAACCTTGACACATACGGAGACCAAATGCTATTGTCACCAGCTAAATCAGCCTACCAAGCCATTCGATTTGCATCCAAATCTCCGGTGACTTTGGTTTCGACCAACGGTACCACTACCCCTCCCATAACCGCTCCTTCTTTCAATCCACTCAATCAAGTCCTACCTATGAACGAAGCTATTAGAGAGATCATGATTTTAGAAGAGTGAACTTGGGAGGACTCACACCATCATGTTTCCATATCTGTTTTGGACTTGAAGCCTCTTCAAATCCTGTCACCTGATGCACAAGAAATAGTTTCCTCACCATATACGACTATCCACACTTTGGACTCGGAAGGAAACAGGGGAAATATTTCAAAAACATTGCTCATCGATATTTCTATCATGACAGGCATCGTGAAAAATATACAGGTTGGAGCCAATCACAATCCTAAGGAAATTGTGAGCTTCACCTACCCGTTTATGGACTTCCGTGATGTTTTCCCTTGGTCTTATGAGGAAATCCATGGCATAGACCCTTCTATTGTCAAGCATGAGATCAAGAAAAATCGAGCATTCTTTTTATGGTATTTTTCTTGCTCATTAATTCGAAAAATCCTCGAGTCTCCTTCGAGCTCATTAAACTACCATAAATAAGATCAAGCATTCTTTTTATGGTATTTTTCTTGCTCGTTAATCCAAAAAACCTCGAGTCTCCTTCTTTGGGCTCGTTAAACTACTACAAACAAAGATTAGAGCACTTTTTGGGATATTTTATTGCTCTTTAAAAAGTAGTAACATCTTCAAGTTTTCATCGTTGGGCTCATTAAACATATATGATGATGATCTGAGCAACTCTTTTTCGATCTTTTTCCAGCTCATTAAACTAAAAAAGATCATCAAAGCATTCTTTCTAGGCGCTTTTTTCTCGCTCGTTAAATTGAAAAAATCTTGAGTTTTGTCTTTAGGCTCGTTAAACTTTATAAAGATGACCCGAGCATTATTTTAGGTACTTTTCTCGCTTGTTAAACTGAAAAATCCCGAGTTTTTGTTATCAGGCTTGTTAAATATATACGACAGTAACAAGACCACCTGCTTTTTTGGGACTATTTCTTGCTCTTAAATCGAAAAATCCCCGAGTTTTTTCCCTCCTTTGGGCTCATTAAAACTACGAAGGAGGAATGAGCAGTTCTTTTCCTCTTTTTCCTCGCTCACTAAATTGAAAAAATGCCATGATTTTTCTTCATCTGACTCGTTAAAATTTGATGAAGGCATTGAGTTTGTCATAGCGCGACTCATTAAAAATTCACAACGAAAAACAAGTTTAGTCCGTCTCCTTGTACTCGTAACAAAATGAGGTCGACATCTATTGAAAATAGGTTTCTCTTTATCTGGATTCAATAGATTAACTAACGGAAAGTAACCGATTTTGGTATACTATTAACCTTTTGTCCCACCCAGTTAACAACTATTACAAAGGGACCACCATGGAGTTTCTCTTTACGATCTTTTCAGACTCTCTAAATATGAAAAGACCACCGAGTTGTCTAGTCTAGACTCTTTAAAATACGCAGACAAGATATAGAGTTGTTCTTTTTTCGATCCTTTTTTGACTCTCAAAACATGAAAAGATCGATGAGTTTTCCTATAGGGACTCATTAAACTAATCAGATAGTGCATAGATTCACTCTTTTTGCAGTCCTTTTCAGACTCTTTAAAAATGAAAAGATCGGCGAGTTTGCCCATCTAGACCCACTAAACTAATCAAACGAGGAAAGTGGACAATACAATTGTATTCCATATTCGAAAGCGTGGTTTGGCAGCAATCATTCCCTTGAACATGGCACTCCCTCAGATAAACCTTCCTTGTGACAGCCTCTCAATATGAACCATACCATCCTATGCATTTAGCCTATATACCCTGATGTTCTTTCATCTCTGTATCCTAACACTCTTTGGTGTTCATGAGTCTAATGTTGTCTGGTTAAAACCATTGTCGTGCCTTCTATTGTTCAAGGGTTAACCTTTTGTTTCCTCCATCAACCTATGAAGCATATCCTTTCATCATGCCCTCTGTTGTTTATACCCAAATGCTCAAAAGATTCATCAAAGAACAAAATCATTCTTGTCTCGTTTCATATTGATTGATGTAGGACACATTATTACCTACCTTTCGACAGGTTTCTTCCTATCGACTTCAACACTCTATCTAAGAAGATAGCCTAGAAACACTTTCAGTGCCTTGGTACTTGCAAACATTAGTGGTAGGTTTCCTTGTTTTTTATCAAGAGTTCTCATTATTGGCTCTTGGTTAAGCGATTCTACGGGTGTTTGATGACAAAGACATCTTTCACACTCGTTAGATTGTATTGTGCATCTTGGAGACCATCACCATTATCGGTGGCCTTCCTCACATCTATTAATGGTCTCCATTATTGACTGGTAATCAGATGATTTCGTGCATGTTCGATGTCAACGCATATATTCACATGTATTGGTCTATGCTGTTTGGTGAAGCGGAAATCAAGACCTTGGGTAGAGGCTTGCATCACTCAGCCTTGTTTCCTCTCCAAAGCTACGGATATTGTTTTTTGGAGACAGCTTTTTCAGGATGATTCTATTATGACACCGGATCCGCATTGTTCTTATCGATGACCTGTCGTCATATCTCTTTAGAGAAAAATTACTCTGACATTGCTACTGAGCATGGGAATGCCCGACTCAGGACATGATTTTAGCAGTTTTATATATATGTGTTGTATCAGGTTTCCTGTATCGCTTGAAGCTTTGATCCTCTCTCTTTTTGAAAGGAAAAATTATAGTTAAAGTAAAGTATTTCAGCCATCGTCGTAGCCTCTAATCTCATACTTTAGGGGGCATCTATTATACAGCAAATTGACCTCCTCATCAACTCAGAGGGGAAAGACATTATAGCTGAAGCAAAGACCACAATTACAGGCCTTGATTCCACACTAACACTAGTTGTACACTAAAAACCTACTTTATAAAGCTTGTTTCCAAGCCTAAGGGTGCGTTAGTGACCCTACTAACTCATGTTGCTAGTTAGGAGACAGTGTTAGTGAAACTTGGTGAAGTTTCAAGGGTCAAAGGAACGAATTGACACATAAATATCTAGATATTGGTTCCTAAAATTACTCAAGAAAAGCAAGGAAACATCCAAAATCGACCTACTTGGTGGATTTCTAATCCAAAAGAAGGAGGCAAATGGGAAAGAGCTGAAAAGCATGGCAAGTTCATTTCTTTTGCCCTAGTGAACTCAAGGAGGAACTTGGCAAAGCTAGGGCTATTGTGAAAGGGGTCAGAGCATTTGAAAGGATAGCATACTTGACTGTTGAGCATTGTCTCAAGTCATAAGAAGTGAGCAAGAAGGGAGAGAGAGAGAAGTTCGAGTGGTAAAGGAAGGTTGATGCAACAGATGGTTGTGATCACTCTTCCAATATTAATACAGAACTATAGTTGTGTTGTCTACTCTATGGTGTTGGTACTATCATTCATTAAGTTGTTTGTCCAATACCTGTTTGCATGAGTATCTTAGTTGTATGAAATTATATGTTCTTTATGTATTCATGTATTAGTTATCCGAGTTGTATGCTGTGACTACGCTTGTCTCTTCTTTGTTCAGGACTTGATCTAGAGTTGGTTCAAGGGACTTCAACCTAGCTACATTTGTGCTCTCCAGCAAATCTACACGGAGGCTTGAGGTAATCTCCTTCTCATACTTTGATAGTTAGTAATTGTTTATGAACATGGATGTAACTTTGTGATAGTTGCAGATAATATTATAGTCTGTCGAATGTCCCGGAAGACCTTTGAGGGTATTTTCATTCTCCATACACCGTGCATTTTACCCCATAGCCACATTTTTGCTTCTTGAAGTCATGTGTTTTAAAAAAAAACACCCTTTTTCGTTGCATTATTGTGATGTTGAACAGCTGTTATAGGACAAAATGAACTCCTCATCAACTCGGAGGTGAAAGACAGCATGACTGAAGCAAAGACCACAATTGTAGGCCTTGATTCCACACTAACACTCTCTACACACTACTAATCTGCTTTATAAAGCTTGTTACCAAGCATAGAGGAGTGTTAGTCACCTTGCTAACTCAAGTTGTTAGACTAGGGGGAGTGTTAGTGAAACTAAGAGATGTTCAGTGGGTCAAGCCAATGAAACTGCTCACAAATATCTAGATATTTATCCCTAAATTTTCTCAAGAAAAGCAAGGAAACTCCACAAATCAAATTATTTGGGGAAATTCCAATCTAAGAATGAAGGAAAATGGGAAAAAGCTTGAAAACAGGGTAGGTTCATGGCTTTTGCCCTAATGAACTCTAGGAGGAGCTTAGCATCCCTAACTCAATTGCTACATAAGCAGTGAGAGGGCCATTGTGAAAGGGGTTAGAGCATTTGAAAGGATAGCCCATTAAGCTATTGTGAACTGTCATATACCTAAAGAAGTGAGCTGAAAGAGAGAGAGAGAGAGAGAGAGGAAGAAGGGGCAAGGGAAGGCTGATACAATAGATGGTTGTAATCACTCTTCCATTATAAATATAGAACTGCAGTTGTGTTCCCTACTCCATAGTGTCAGTAACATTGTTCATTGAGTTGTTCATTTCAATACTTGTCGAGTTGAGTAGTTTAAGTTGTATACAAGTATATATTCATTGTGCATTCTTATATTAGTTTTCAAAATTGTATATTGTGATTGTGTTTTCCTTTCCTTTGTGCAGGAATTGTCTTGGAGCCAGCTTTGGAGGAGTTCTTCTTAGCTGCATTGAGATCTCCAAATAAATCTAGAAGGAGATTTGAGGTAAACACTCTTTCCATACTTGGTTAACTGATATTTGATAGATGAACATGTGTATAACTTGGTAGCTTCTGTAGATAATCTTATAGTCTGTCAAAGGTCATGGGAAGGCCTTTGAGGGTAGTTTTCATTCTCCATACATCGTGTGTAGTACCCCATAGCAGAATTGGTGACTCCGTTGGGGACTATACATCTAGTTCCCGGTTTACCCGGGCTCCTCTCAGTTCATCTCTTTCTTCTAAGAGCTACCTACTTCTTCAAATCCTTTTCTGATCCACCAACTATCTTGTTACATCCTACTAGTTTGCATTCTCCTCAGAAACTGATCCTAAAGGCCCTCTGTTTGAGCAATTTCCCTCACTAACGCAGGTTACCAGGCTAAATAGAGATTTATAAAGCATTGTGCCTATGTACAGGGAGCGTTAGTGGACCAACTAACTCTCTGTTTACACATAAACAGAGCGTTAGTCTCCCATTTCCATGATTTCCAGTAGTGTCTATGGACCAAAAGGGTGGGGGGGGGAGGAATTTTCTCATGGGCTGAAGTAAGATCTGCAACTATATTATGTTAACAAATTTGGTGTCCTGAAAATTAATTTTTGGGAAAAAGTTTTAGTTTCTCTCTTAAAATACATTTTTTTGAAAGAAATACTGAAAAATTATATTCATGCTTCTATCGAAATAGTTGTAAGCTACTTCATTTTGGTTTTCAATAGTTTTTAGGAAATATTGGAAAAGAATCTTTTGGTGATGCAAGTTTTGAATGGCTTTAGATGCACAAAAGAATCTATGAATATGTGAAAATATGAATATGTAGAATAAGACTTGTTTGCATATAAAATTGAAAAAAAATAAATCAGAGCATTGTTCTGCATGATTTATTGAGTCAAGAGTCTCACCATATTCATGCTTCAACACCCCTACCGAAGACAAATAATCAAGTACACTTAAAAATTACATTAAAATCAATCAGTTACTCTTTTGAGAAAACCAACTTTAGCTAGTGTTACACAGCAATTTGTCACCATCCCTGTTACCCCTCTCTCACATCTTGGAGGACTCATGTTGGGACCTATGAGAAGTGACATGACCTACAAACACTTGCATTGCATTCCCCTGAACATGAACTTCATTTGCCCTGAAGATATCTCCTGCTTAAAACCCCTAAAAATAGCCCTTTTTCCATTGGCGCAGTTCCCTAGTGCATCACTCGTGCCAATGGGGGAAATCCTCCAAAGAGGGTGTGCCAGTTGGTGCTCTATCACAGAGTCACACTCGCGCCAACCATAATTATTGGTGCTTTTTAACAAACAAATAGCGGAAGATTCATCCTAACAAATTCATGGACTGAATCTATCTTGAGTTGGGCGGTTTGGCTTCGAATCTCCATAGAGAGGAAGTGGTTTGCCACCTCTCATGGAAGCTTCTTTAGTGATAAAGCCAATCCCATGATTATTTTGGATGATCCCAACTCCCCTTCCTCCATCTATAAAAGCTTGTCCATTTTCCTTGGCAAGCTAGTTCTAGAGATTGAGAATTGTCAAGTTACCAAGAGCTTCATGCTGCAAGAGCCTTCTTCATTCCCATAAAGCCAAATCTAGTAAGGAGATTCTTGTCCAATAACCAAGGAGAGAGAGGCTTGTTCCTACTCCCAACAAGCTTTGCAAGACATGTGCTGCTAACTACCCAGCCAAAGGAGGATCTAACGTCAGAACTATGGTTGTATTCTTCTTTGTTCATTATCAATAAACGACTATTGTTATGGTTCCACTCTTATTGTTATTTGCGATAATGATGAGTTATATCCTTTCTGACTGATATATAGTTGCATATGTTGGATTTTATGCTTGTGTTTGTGTCATTCTTTGTATGTGCAGGTGTCCGTTCATGGAGATCGTGGGGATCGTGATCTGTCGGAGCAAAGGAACGGGAACGTCACCTCTTCTACAAGCACTAGCGTTGGAATCCAGGGAGACCCTCATCATTGGTCTTTAATTTGCAATTAGGAACTTGCACGGTAGTGTTGTATGATTGTTGTTAGACCCGGTCTGGGCTAGTAGGGATCACCTCTGTCCGCAAAGGGGATTTACCTCCTCAACAATTTGGCGACTCCACTGGGGAGTCAGCTTGTTGTTTTATTTGTAAACTTTAGATGGAGCCTGAAGTACGGCCAGATAGCCTTCGAAACGCTATTTCTCTGCATTAGTGAAGTAGATCAACGCCACTTCAGTCAATCTTCGGTTTGGTTTACGAACTGAACAACTTGGAACTTGTCTTGTTTCTTGGTTGTTTCTTGGCTTTTTCCTGCTTGGTTAGCCTTCTGGGTTGAGTTCTTTTGTTGTTTCTCGTCTCTTGGTTTACCTGGTTATTGTTGGCCTATCTTTGGATTGCTTTTTTTTAATTTTTTCATAGGTTGCTTGACTGGCGCACTTTTATAGCGTTACAGTCATGCCAATTGGCACTAGTTGCTCATTTACAACCCGCGCCAATCCTTGAAAGGCGCTAGTTACAGCTTGATAATCGCGCCAGGCCTGGGAACTTTTGAAGTTTGCTTGGTTTTGAGCCTCCTGAGCTTGGTTTTTGTTCTGGGTACCTTTTTTTGACTACTTGAGTGTGTTGGAGTCTTGCTTGACTGGATTTGATATTTACCCTTTGGGTGTTTTCCATTTTCTATTGATTTCACATCTCTAGCCCTAGGGCATCTAGTGGCTTTGTGTGTCGAGCCTTCCTTCGGTGTTTTTGGTCTTCTATTGGTCCAGTCGACTCTCTGATTGCTCCCTTGCACTCGTTTAGTGGTTTTTGATTGTTTCATTGCGTTATTTGACTGACTTGCCTCTTTTTCACTTGAATTCCGCTTTGTTTTGCTTTGGGCCTAGATTACACGGCTCATTTGTATCTTTGGGACTTTTCTCGCTTTTGAAGGATTGCTTTGTGATTTCGGGATCTGATTGTGCTTCTTTTGAGTGGAATTTGTTTGTTATCACTTCTCAAAGTTTGTTTAGTGCATCTTGCCATCAACATAAAAGAAAAAAATCTCTTTTGCTTTGCATTAGTTAATGTGAACTAGAGATTTTCATTATTATTAGTGATTAACGACTTTGAAGAAAAGTTTGTTAATTTCCATTAGCTGCATTAGAGATATTGTTCATTGTTTTGTGATCAATTTTTTTCATTGTTGGAAGTGAATGGAAACTCTCTCCTTACTTTAGTTAGCATTCATCGAATGAAATAATATATTGTGGCATATAGTTTGCATTTAGGAAATTTTGAGACATTACATACGGTAAGGCCTGAAAACTGAAACATAATCCAAGATCAACTTTAAAATGAACTGAATGAATCTAACAATGCATTGGAACATAATGCACACGCTGTTTAGAGGTCTAGGCTAGAGACGTGCTCGGGCGTCATTAAACCTAGTCACTTTTGTTTCCACTCAAGGTTGGGTGATTCCTCCTTCTGTGACTCAATAGTGGTCTAGTACGGAATTGTGCTCCCACGTACCGTCAAGTATATGGGGAGACCCCACTAGGTTATCATCCTTTATCCATAGGAAGCTGTGTCTACCACCTTACGACCCGTAATGCACCGAACACAGCATTCGGGAAGATTGACTGCCGTATGGAAAGTCCTTGGTTTTCATACGATTGCCGAGGTGTATATGCAGTTTTACGGATTGTCTGGTAAACCTTTTGCCTAGTTCTCCAGAGTAGTCACTTGTGATCCTTTTCGAACTCCCTAAAAGAAAAGTCTCATCTGAGCACTTGTTACTTCAGGCTCATTAAACATTCGAAGGCGACTAGAGTCATCTTTTTGTCCTTTTCTCGACTCTTTAAAAATGAAAAGGTCAAGTTATGTCCTTGTGTCTTAAAATTAAATCACCTGCGATCACACACCCTGTTAGATTCTATTTGTTGGCCGTTTGATTGTGTGTTTTGACTCTTTCTCAGCCCCATGTGTGAATTTCAGTTTTTGATGGCAACGTTTCCAGAGTCCACCAACCCAGTAATCCCCTCTGATGGGAATCCTAGTCATTTTCCTCATTTTGGGAATATTGGTGCTCCTTACATGGCAACGTTGTCCCTTCCTGGGTTACCTGTTGGGTTGCCTGTTTGTTTGTTCTCAACCTCCGTGATCCCTAGTGTCTCAATTACTGGTCAATCCGTTCCTCCACCCGAGCAACATCATGTTGATTCCAACGTGGACCTCTCCCCTTCTTCGCCTATTTCTACATCCTCATCTTCTACTTCGCCTGGTGAAAGCCTGGATTCAAGTAACCAGGTGGCTAAGAAGAAGAATAAGAAGATGAAGAAGGATAAGTCTTATAAGCGAGAGCTTAAAAGTGCAGCTACTACCCCGAGTACATCCCAGGCCGGAACTCCTTCTGCTCCTCCGCGGAAAGTTAAGTTTCCTTGTAAGTTGTGCAAGGGAGACCATCTTCTTCGTGATTTTCCTGGCATTCCTAGGATCTTAGAAGTATGGTCTCACGATCCGACTCATCCCTCATCGTCCTCTGAAGCTCATGGAGATGCTACCCTATCAACAGGCAATGGTAAGAAGAAAGGGAAGATTCGATTCCCCTGTAGGCTATGTGAAGGCAACCATCTTCTTCACCCCAACTCCCCGTTGGTTATCAGAGGCTCTCTTCAGATCCTCTACCTGTCGACAAAGAGATTGATTTAGATCCTTCTCTTGTCCATCCTCCTCTTTCCGAACCTGGCTATGCTAAGCCTGTTCGGGACCAACCATTGGTCGGAGAGAGTGTCAACTTGGGTTCACTGCCTGTTGATCACTCTGTTTCAAAAGAGCATCATGCTCATGTTCTTCTCGTCTCGTCAAATTTTCCTGAGTCCGAAAATGACTCCCCTATCCCAATTGATGCTGAGAGTCCTTCTTCGGAGCAGGGGGGCAATCATATGATTCCCCCACCAAGTAGTTCAGTCGTTTCCTTCGACTAGAGTCACCTGACTGCTTTCCGCCTTCCATCCCATGTGCCTTTCCATATTATAGTACATGCCTATGATAAGGCAGTACCTAGCACTGTCTTGGACAAAGGTGCATCTGTCAGTCTTATGGCTTCCACTACTTAGCAAGCTTTGAGCTCCCGACAGCTTGTTCCGGTCGCATAGAATCTAATGGCATTTGACGGAGGAACCAGTCAACCATTAGGGATCCTTCCAAAGTTCCCTATTACTTTGGGAGGAAAAACCATCTATATAGACGCACTGGTTACCCAAGGTGCTTTAGATTTCAGTCTCCTCCTTGGCCGTGACTATGTTTATGCCATGGGGGCCCTTGTCTCTTCACTTTTCTGTGGTTTGCTTTCCACACGATGGAAGAATCGTGACTATTGATCAATTATCATTCTTTAGTCCCCCGGTGCCTCCTGCGCAGTTGTCATCCCCTCCTGGTTTTTATCCACTGGTTATATCTGCCCCACCATAGGTCAACTACGTGGCTACTTATCCTGTGCCTGTATCCAGTGATGATGCCGTCGTGCATAGTGTCCTGGGGGCATTGGGTCCTGACTTCCAAGATGTTGTCCTTCCACTAGGAGTGACACTCTTGGAAGCAGTGACTTCCTATTCATTATGATGAAGTTCGTTCGGAGCATAGTTCACTTTCCTATGTCAATCTCCTTAAAAAAAGAAATTGGGTTTGGTCGAGCATAGTTCCTGATCTTGTGTCAAGCTTGTTAAAAAATGAAAAAGGGTTATGAGGATCTTTCTTTTACTATGTCAACCTCATTAAAAAATGAAACAACTCCCTTTCCAAATCGAGTCTTTTGATTAAGATATCGTAAAATACAAGTCGAGTCTTTCCAAGATCTCGAAAGTGAACCTTCATTCCATCCACTTTGTTGAATGCAATGAAGCTTGGGGGGCATGTACCTCATTTTGTGTCATTATGCTGGGGGCATGCGAGCTTATAACAAGCATAGTTTTTTGTTTCAAGCTTGTGTAAACATGAAACCGAATCCAAGCAGAGTTCTCCATGGTTCAAGCTTGTGTAAAAATGAACCCATACCCATTTTACATCTCGTGATTGTTGTCTTTATCTGCTCAATTATGTTAGATGAGCCTTGGTTGTTTTCATCCCATCGCCACCATCTCTTTGGCAGATCATATGCTTTCACTTGCTTGTTTTCCTTTCCTGAGGGACCGCAGTTATGAGCGGTTTTATTAGCGAGCCTCTTGACCATTACATGTTTTGAGCAATTCCACCATTTCTGGAACCAGTTGCTACCCTTTATACTACTCGTTACTCTAGGACGAGTCACCTTTAAGCTCTTTTCTAACTCGTAAAATATGAAAAGATTGTCAAGTATTTTTTCCCTTTTTGACTCGTTAAAGAGAATAAAAATGGAGGTCTTCTTTCAGCGCTTTTTTGACCGTTTAAAAATGAAAAGATTGCCGAGTTATTCCTCTTGACTCGCTAAACGTAAATAAGAGGTGGTCATCTTTAAACTCTTTTCCGACCGTGCAAAGACGAAAATATCGTCGGGCCCTTGTCGTTTCAGGCTCATTAACTGTTACGAAATGACGTCATTTTGGTCGTTTTTTTACTTTTTCAGGTCAAAGTCACTAATCATGAAAAGTACTCCTCGGTCGTAATGGTCAAGCGGTTCTTTCGAGAATTGTTTTATACTTTTTCAGGCTCGAGAGACACAACTTTACGAAAAAGGACACCCCTAGAGTTTACTTTTCTGTTGTCTTTTCAAACTCTCTAAACATGAAAAGGCGCCGAGTTCTTCCTCTATCAGACTCGTTAAAACTTGATGACATTGGATTCCGTCGAAATGACACTTTATAAGCATATGCTATCCCCGTCAAGCTTGTTAATAAAAATAAATGGGGTACTCGCCAGAAATGGTGGGGAAAATAGAACCAGAATCATTGTCGTGTCAGCAGTATGTCGCTCTTGAACATGGCACTTGTCTGCATTCATGTCTGGGTGGGGATATCTCATCTCATTTTTCGCTTGCCTCCATGGGTTTGGGTGATCCTATTTAACCTCTCGTCTGCTCATTGCCTTGTCACCATAACCTTTGATCATTTGACATTAAATACTGCCAAGTCCACTGTCGTGCTGCCGATATGTTCAAGAGAAGTTGACCTCTGCGAAATAATCAACCTCCCTTTGATAACTCATATAATCCTGATTCACAACAACCTTATCTTCCTCTGTCTCGTGTCGATGACGTGGGAAACACTATGGCCCACCTTCGATCAAGGTGGCTTCCTGTCGACTTCAGCTCATTATCCAGGAAGTTGACCTAGAGACTCCCTTCAGGTGCCTTGGAGCCTGCATGCCTCAATGGCAGGTTCTTCGTGTTCGACGTGAGGTTTTCATCATTGGCCTCCGATCGAATGATTCTATGGGTGTTCGATGCCGGCTCACTGATTCGCACGCCGTAGATTGTACCTATAGTACCTTGAGGGTTGTTGTCACTATTGGTGGTACCTCTCACGTCCGTTAACAGTTTTCATTATTGGCTAGTAACCAGATGAAGTTCCTGCATGTTCGAATTCGAATCCTATATTTGCATGCTTTAACTTGTACTTTGTTCGGGTCGAGATGGAGCGCAAGACCCTGGATTTTGTCTGTTGGGATCCAGGTTGCGACTTTGTGGATTATTATGGTTCTTACATGACTCATTCACTGGATGGTTGTGACCATGCCTGAGCTATTTATCGATCCTCGCTGGATGGCTGCGTCCATACCTTGGATCTAGATTCTTATGTACTTTGCTATGGATGGTTGTGCTCATACCACATATATCATGTACTTGAGATATCAGTTGTACTTCTCCACGCAGGTTTTCCGGCGGCCGTGTTTTCGGTTGGACATGTTCTTGTAAAGCATTTCACCCCTCTCTCTCTCTCTCAGGCCTCATGCTTTAGGGGGCATCTGTTACACAACAATTTGTCACCGTCCTTGCTACCCCTCTCCCGCATCTTGGAGGACTCATTCCGGGACCTATGAGAAGTGACATGACTTGCAAACACTTGCATTGCATTCCCCTGAATATGAGCTTCATTTTCCCTGAAGACATCTCCTGCTAAAAAACCCTAAAAATAGCCCTTTTTCCATTGGCGCGCTCCCATAGTGCAGCCCTCACGCCAATGGGGTAAATCCTCCAAAGAGGGCGCGCCAGTTGGCGCTCTGTCATAGAGTCGCACCCGCACCAACCATAATCAGTGGTGTTTTTTAACAAACAAACAGCAGAAGTTTCGTCCTAACAAATTCCTGGACTACATCTATCTAGATTTGGGTGGTTTGGCTACGGATTTCCATAGAGAGGAAGTGGTTTGCCACCTCTCATGGAAGCTTCCTTGATGATATGGCCAATCCCATGATTTTTGTGGATGATCCCAACTCCCCTTCCTCCATCTATAAAAGCTTGCCCATTATTCCTTGGCAAGCTAGTTCCAGAGATTCAGAATTGTCAAGTTTCCAAGAGCTTCATGCTGCAAGAGCCTTCTTAATTCCCATAAGGCCAAATCCAAGTAAGGAGATTCTTGTCCAATAACCAAAGAGAGAGAGGCTTGTCCCTATTCCCAACAAGCTTTGCAATACATGTGCTGCTGACTACCCAGCCAAAGGAGAATATAGCATCAGAACTTTGGTTGTATTCTTCTTTGATTATTATTAATGAACGACTATTGGTTATGGTTCCACTCTTATTGTTACTTGTGATGATGATGAGTTATATCCTTTCTGACTGATATATAGTTGCATATGCTGGATTTTATGCTTGTGTTTGTGTCGTTTCTTGTATATGCAGGTGTCCATTCATGAAGATCGTGGGGATTGTGATCTGCTGAGGCAAAGGAACGAGAGCACCACCTCTTCTACAAGCACTAACGTTGGAATCCAGGTAGGCCTTCATCACTGGTCTGTTAATTTGCAATTAGGAACTTGCGCTATAGCATTTGATGATTGTTGCTAGACCTGGTCTGGGCTAGTAGGGATCGCCTCTATCCGCAGAGGGGATTTACCTCATCAACAATTGTTGTTGTTTTGATGTAAGGTTCAACTTCTGGAGACTGTAACTACTTTGCTACTTGCAATGTCTGGTCTTCATTTTCAGCTAATACAAGCTTCTTTTGCTGTTAATTGCTCACTTTCCACTTCTTCTCCGCTCTAGGCTATGCCTGTTATGCATTTTTCATGTGCTCTTGATATTTATCATTTGAGGGGATGTCATCCCACCTCTGTGTTGAATTCTAGTATGTATCATTGGATGTGTTATGCAGGTTTCTATTTGTTTAGTTCCAGAGAGCTGTCATCCTATCTGTGCACTAGGAAATAGATTTGCAGGCCTTTTTACTGGTTGCAGTCGGCCATCACATGGTCTTGTGCATCTGCTGGTGTGGTCAGTATTCTCCATGTTCACCTATTCCTTAAACTGTGAGTAATTGGTGGTCTAAAGCCTTGTAGTCTAGGGGTGTTCACCCATGTCTGGAGTTAAGCATATTAGAAGTGGTTATCTGGCTTGAACAAGCATCATACCTTCCATTCATCCATTTCCAACATTTTTTTGAGTTTGTAATGTTCCCGATCATCTCTGAGATACAACCTAGAAGAGTTTCTTGGGGTGATAACAGGAACACTACGGGGAGGGTGCTAGCGTTAGAGCTATGTAAGTGGTTGTGCGGAGTGGAAAAGGCCGGGTTGTTGAACCTACTTTAGGTGCCGCATTTCCAGCGTGCCCCAATAACCATTTTTGTCATCACGCAGCTGCTCTGCTTTGTGCATGATGGGTGTTTATGGGTGGAGGAGCCCATCCCCATCACGACAAACTTGATTCATCCCATCTCCCGGCTTCCATACAAAAGAGAGGACCCCGCGGCCATATCGGAAGGGAAGGGAAGTGATTTAGCCATCACGGAGGCCATGAAGAAAAAGTACAAGATGGAGAAGAAGAAGAGGGGCTACACCATCTCCAGCAACAAGGACAAAGAAGTACGCGTGGCAACCGAAATCCTCACAGGAAAAGTTATGCGCAAGTGCCACGCAGATGAGGTACCTGCGCCGGTGGTCACCCTGGCCGAGTAGTGCATGAAGGGGGTGTAATTTAACTAGTCTGAATTCCTCTGCATGGAAGTTTTAGAGAATTTCCATGAAGCCCAAGAATAGGGAAAAATGTTCCACTATGCATGGCTGTTGCTGTCTATAGTGCTCATAGCTAGGGAATTACCGGAGGATAGTCAATTCCCAATAATTGACAGAGATTTATTGGAGGCCGCAAAGTACGCTTCGCTCTAGGCCATGAAGGATGCTAAAAGGATATGCGACAACAAGATCTTCTGGGTGTTCATGGAGATGAACCTCAGAATGTGGATCAACTGTAAGCCGCGGTTGTCACCCACGGTTTACAATAGTCTACAGAGTTTTGCAGCATTTAAGGCATACATGCATAACATATATGTCAGGGCGCGTAAGGACCCAACTAAACAGTGGACAAAGCTACCCTTTGTAGCCACCGACGACGCCATTTTCAATGTCATGGAGGCATTGCAACCGGAGTGGCATGCCCCAAACATTGCAGAAATCGAGAAGTTGGCAGCGCAAAAGAAGAAAGACGAGGCCAAGCTGCGCATCACACAGTTGGCCGAAAACTGAAGGAAGGAAACAACAGCAGCAGAAATGTGGATAGCACGAAATGCGCCACAAAAAGCAGCTGAGTAGGAAAAGGCCGCAGTAGCAGCAGCAACACAGGAAGCAGTCGCGAAGGCAGGAGAGGGCCAAAGCACACCTTCGTAGGGCCAGGAAGCAGAGGAAGCAGAAACAAAAGAAGGAGGTGCGGACCCATGAACCACATCAACACATCTAAAACACCAACACCCAGCAGAGCGGGCAAGGTCACGGAAGAAGGTCAAGGCCTCAAAATTGTCCATTGACCCGATCACCCTAACCGAGGGTGATCTGCATGACATCAACGAGACGGTGCATGATGTCACCAATGAGGCTGTCCAAGATTTCATGCAGGAGAATCAGATTGTGTTGTGGGCCCTCAGAGCGCAGTTGCAGGAATTACAGGCACGCGCCCCTTAGGTTGGTACCCTTTCGACCAACCTCGCAGTCGGATCCACGACAGCAGAGCAGATGTTGCGTGCATGAATGATGAACACAATAGTGCTCCTAGAAGGGGTACTAGTGACATCAAATGAGGCCGACATGCCTTCGGTTGGCGCGTTGAAAGGTCTCGGTGTTAATCTAGCTGCCCTCCAGCACAAAAAATTATATGTGTTGCAGGATGGAATAACTGCAGAGTTGCGAGCTAGGGAGAGTCGTGCGCTCCAAGTCCTTAGTGAGCAGAAAATAAATATGTTACAGCTAAGCTTGCAGTGAGACGAATTGGTGTCGCAAAATCAACAGCTGGTACAGGTGATAGACAACGCTCGCTAGACGATGCTTGCCAAAGCGTCCCGGAGTTGGCCATCCCAGTAGATATACCAGGGGAGGCGCGGATCTACAAGTTAGCAGCAGGGGTTCGTGAGGCCAGGGAGGAAATGACAAAGGTTCAGCTAGAGATGAATCTTTAGATCATTGAGCTACGGTTAAAGGGGCAACCATCCACTCCCCCGGAAGTCAGAGAACAACACGCTAGCACTATCACAACAGGATTGGAGGAAATCTGAGGTGCAGTGCGAGACTCCACCAGCATGTTGGAAGAATCACTTGAGGTCCTCACAACTCTACAGGAGGACCCCAAAATCCAGTGCTTAGAGACAGAGGCGCGAGAACTCCAACAACAGTATGACAGTGTCCGAGGAGCTACATAGACAGTGGTCCTCACCTAGAGGCTTGAGCGGATGCAACAGGATAAAGAACTGAAGGAGTAGGTGGACGCGACATGACATAAGGAAGCAGTCGTCAAAGCGCACATCCAGCCTTGGATCGACGAGGCCTTCACCATCACGGCAGATATCGAAGGCAAGTTCACACACATACAAGGGATGCACCCATTGATGTAGAGAAGCACTCCCGACACATAGGCCTCGGAACAAAGTATGCAGCAGATCCAACAAGCAGCAGCTCAGTGCACTGCTGACCTCCGCGTAGTTCGAGAACAGTTGGAGGGACTCCATGCAAAGATCGTCGCGCCAATAAAGTGATTCGAGGGTGAGTCACGATGTTTGTGTTGGGGGTCTGTTTTTGGGCATGGAATCCCCCCAAGGCATGTTTTGGGGCTCAATGCCCAAGTTTTGACCGAATCTTGTTGTAAAGCTCCACAAATTGTGGGCGCAGGGTGCGAAAGTAAGATAGAGTAACAGGGTTGTTCGCCTTAGTTTTGTAATGTAATGTCGGCTGGATAGACCTACCCATGGTCTACAGACCATGGGATTGTATAAATAGGGCGAAGCTCTAAGTGTAAAAAGTCTAAGTGATTAAGTCTCAAGTAAAGTTTGTCTTTGGGTCGTAGAGTAGGAGAAGGCTTTACAGCTGAGTGCGCAGAGGCCTAGTAGTCCGCAGCTGAGTGCGCGAACCCTTGCAGCTAGGTGCGTAGGGCGAGTTGAGTCTGTAACCGAGGAAGGAATTAATAAAGAGAAGTTTTTTCATAATTCTGTATAACTGTTCTTGGGTTAATACATGTTTGATATAATTTGCAAATATATTTTTTATTTACGGCGTGCACCTGTATGAATGGTTTATGTTGTTAAGTATAACTTAAAGCACGTAAGTAGGCTAAGATAATCATCTAACATTGGAATACCAGTAAGGTCTTGGGTAATAACATAGAGCGCGACGTTCAACCCCTGGGTAGGGCTACGCTAAGGCAGTATATTAGGTTGCGAGGTACGGAAAGTGCGCGAAGCAACTTGCGCGCAAGGTCAAACCGCGGACCACTTGAACTCATCAGACATCTCCAGGGTATGGAAACCTGGTTCTAGCGCCCTCCCATACTACTTCGGGTGAGACCTCAATCCGCGCTCTGCGGACTATTGTTGAAAGGGCCAGTAGTAGCGGGATTTGTTTGGCTAAATTCACTTTGAACCTGGGTTAGGCCCCAATAAGCCAACATAGGCTATATTCCACATGAATACCATTGGCCGCTTTTATTTTTATAGGGTTATTTTATTTTATTTGACCTAGTTAAAATGCTTACATTACAATATATTAATATTTTAATTTAATTTAATTTTTATTATTACGTAATTTGACTTAGTAAAAATGTTAAATATTACATTACAACATCTCTCCCATACTGGATTGGAGAGCATCCCTTGGCGCAATTACAAGATGTGGTTACTTGAAGTTGAAGAAATTTCTAAGGGATACCAACATTAGTCAAACGTTCAAATAGTTCATACACAACACCTAATTCTAAATGGAGTACAAAAATTTAAGAAATATACGAAACAATTCAAATTTGGAAATTCTATAGACATAATGAAGAGGAATATACTAGAGACACATCTCATTAGTGTGATTTTGAGAAGTCTTGTGAGGAATGTTATATGGAAAATTGTTATTTATGGGAAGACAATTACTTTCGACTTCTATTTGATGAATCTCGCTGTTTAGATGAATCTAATATCATTGAGGGAAGTGATGACCAAGTTATGTCTACTAATTTTCAATTCACAATGCTCTCTCCATGTCCATAATTGACCTCTTGTAGCTACGTAAATTATTTTTTTACTATGGATGGTCCTAGTATCTTGGTGGAAAGATATTTATATTCATATGATTATGGTGAGCATGTCTAGCTAAATACATTCATTCAACAAATTGATGTGTTGTCAATGGGGTGCTAACATGTGCACTTGTAAATGGTAATTGGGATTATGCACTCTTTTCTTAGATGATTTTATTCTTAAAGCTTAGCTCAACACTACTACATGGAACCCAATTCCAATCTCATGGATGCATATCTTAGATGGCTTAATTTTCAACCATCAAGGTAGAACCCATATATGGGACTAGGGTTATGGATGTATCTCATACATGTATGCATTGATGGAAACACTTAAGAAAGGGGATGTTGTAGTGGGATGCACCCCGTTACATGTAATAGTGGCCAAAAGGCCCATTAAATTTAATAATAATAATATAATTATGGTTTCCATTTAATGTAACGTTAATTGGGTCCACTATGTTCCTTATTATTATGAAAAAGATCCACCTAATAGTTATCATTATGAAAGATCCACCTAATAATTATCATTGTACAAACGTAATATTGTCCATTCATTACTATAGATTCCAATAATGGTTACAATTAGAGTTTGCTATGTAGTTATAATTAAGGATGGAGTACTCCTACTGAGAGAGATCCAGTGTTTTTATTGTATTGAATGATTTCTCATTTAGAGGTTCCCTGTCAAAGAGTCCAGTGAACATGAGTTCATCTTTTATAAAAGAAAATTTATTTTTATGGTCTTTCCAATAAAATATATTCAATTCAAACTTAAATTATCGTATCCCCTATATTTATAGAATACGTTTTCAATATAATCATAGGAGTTTTAATTGAATGATTAGAAAATTCATTCTCAATTTCCAAAAAATATTTTTCAAATAAAACTATATTATATAATTAACTTTGTATCAATTCATACAACATCAATGGCTTTTTAAAGATAATAACGTCTCTTCTTAAAGTTGTCTACAAAATTATATAATATATTATCTATAATAATTTTAATTGAATTTAAAATTATTAAATGATTAATATATCATAAATCACTATTTAAAATTTAAAGTGTTTTTGCTTATATAATGGTGTATTTTTTTTTTTCCTTTTAACTTTTTCTATATATATCATAGCATTATAAAATTATCTTTTTCCTAGCATTATAAAATTATTATTTTCATTAATGCATGGAAAAATAATTTTGCATGGTTTTCATTTATTAATTAAAAGTGAATGCGTTAAAAATAATGGAGAAAGTTTGTTTCACGGTTGTGCGTCCTAGATTATAGTTAGTTCTTATTTTATAAGAGATAGTTTTGATCTCCCTAAATTGAATGTAAACTTATATATTTATGATTTGATGATTAATTGAATAAAGCGGTACTACTTGGGCAGTCTCCAAGTGTAGGTTGCTCGCTTGTGAGCTATTAGTTTCAATGTGTAAATTGATTTCTAGTTTGTCTTTCCATTTTTTTTTAACATGGTATCAGAGCTGGAGAGCCTTGGTGGCTGAGTTGGGTCTGTGGTGAGCCTTGGTGGCTGAGTTGAGTCTCGGTGGCTGAGAGCCCTTATGGCCGATATTGGAGAGCGTGTATGCCTTGGTTGTTGGTTCATTTTTTTTAACAAAGCACTAATTTATTGTAAATAGCCTGATCAACACAACCCCGACAAGGAGAAGTTGTGTTGGTCAGCATTGGCGGTGCACTGCAAAAGAGTGTTGATCAACGCTGGTGAACATTGATGCTACCCGCGCTTATGCATAAAACTTATGATATTTTTCGTAAGCACGACCTATAGTAAGGTGAAAGGGTGTTGTTGTTTTTTGCTTGTTAGAGGCAGCCTAAGACCAGAAGTGCCTGTGTTGGTGATCCTGTCCAGCTTTTTTTTAAGGCCATCTATCTGGAGTTGGATCTATAGCACCCGAATTTGGAGTTGTTGAAAGATCTAGAGTTCGATTCGCAGATTGACTATTGGAGGATTTGGAGTTCAATCCATATATCGACTGTTGCAGGATCTGGAGTTAGATCCGCAGATTGGTTGTTGGAGGATCTGGAGTTACATTCATAGATCGATTGTTGGAGAATCTGGAGGTGGATCCATAAATCGACTGGTTTTGTCACAATGAATAACCACACTGCAGAGACGTACCTTAATGAGAGAAATAAGCTTGATGGGTCAAATTATGCCAATTGGAAGTTTAAGTTGCAGACATTGCTTGAGGCTTTGAGTGCGTGGACAATTGCAAATGGAGATGAAATAAAGACGACTACAGTCGATGGTGCCACAACCGCATTAGTTCAAGATTGGGAAAATAAGGAAAATAAAGTGAAGGTGTTATTGAAGATGTTGGTAAAAGAAAATATAATCCTTCACATCTGAGAATGAAAAACCGCTAATAACATTTGGGTGACAATCAAGGATCTATATGAAACAAAAAATACAAATCGTCTGTTGTTTCTGAAGAGTAAGATTCTCTCCATCAGAATGGAGGAGAATGAATCTGTTGTTGCATTCATCTCACGGATCAAAGAACTGAGAGATAAGTTTGGTGACATAGGGGAGAAAGTTTCCAATGCTGACCTCATCACAATTACCTTAAATGGTACGATAGAGGATTATTAGATGTTAATTATGGGGCTTGCAGCAAGGGAGAAAGCTCCCACCTTTGAAGAGTTGACAAGGATTTTGACACAGGAAGAAGAGATGCATATGAATTTGAAGCCTTAGAATGCAGATCTGGCATTGGTGGCTAAGAAAAAGTTCTTCAAATGGAAACCAGGAGGAGGACAGAAAAGCGGTGGTCCATCTCAGAAAAAACAATTTCAACGTATATCATCTGCTAGAAAGGATTCAGGAATTAAGTGTTTTTATTGTGGCAGAACTGGTCATATTGGTAGAGATTTTTATAAAAAATAATATTAATGAAACTAGACATAGACACAAGAGGCATACAGGGAATTTTGCTGGTAAAGATCAAAATCATGATCTTAAATTATTTGTGTCTGATGCTGCTCTTATTGATGAGGCTGTAACTTGGTTTGTGGATTGTGGAGCATCCACTCATATGATAGGTAATAAACATTGGTATGAAAAATTCAAGGAGACTAGCAATGGTGCTAACATCTACCTTGGAGATGATAGATCATATCATATTAATGGTAGTATCAAGTGCATCTAGAATGTCATGTATGTACCTAGTATTAAAAAGAATTTGATATTTGTCTCCATGATTGTAGATCGAAATTTAAAGGTATATTTTTTCAAAACTTATTGTGTTGTAAAGGATTTGTTGGATCATCAGAAGCTAGTTGCATCAGGAGTATGAGCTGGAGGCCTATATAGGTTGAATGTTACAAGAGTGCCACATCAAGCTTTAAATTCAATGACTATGACAACAAAGAATCTTTGGCCTCAAAGGTTTGGTCACATCAACCTTCATGACTTATTGCTACTATAGAAACAAGGTATGGTTGATAGAATTTCTGTTTTAAGAAATTAACATATTGATTGTGAAGGATGTGCACCTGGAAAAATGCACAGGGTTGAATTTCCCTCTAGCTTAAATAGGAGAAAGAAAGATATACTGGAACTTGTGCATACTGATATATCTGGAGCCATGCAGACAAGGTCCTTAGGTGGAGCTTATTATTTCTTGTTATTTATTGATGACTGCAAAAGGTATATCTGGGTATACTTTCTTAGAAGGAAAAGTGATGATTTCGAGTATTTTAAATAATTTAGAAATATGGTTGAAAAGAAAACAGGGAAAGTCATCAAAATTCTCCGCTCAAATCAAGGGGGAGAATACAGGCTTGGAAACTTTATCAAATATCGCAGAGATTATGGGATAACACAATATTTTATAGTACCCTACACTCCACAACAGAATGGGGTTTCAGAGAGAAAGAACATAACTCTAATGGAGTGTGCATGCAACATGATGAAAGGTAAGAACCTATCCAACGATTTTTGGGCAGAATCAATTAGTATTGCAGTTTACTTAAAGAACATAAGACCAACTAGGTGTCTTGATCTCAAGACTCCATTTGAGGCATTATATGGTTTTAAACCTGCAGTCCAAAACTTAATAGTATTTGGTTCTAAATCTTTTGCTCACATTCTTAAGGAAGATAGGAAGAAATTGGATGTTAAAGCTATAAAGTGCATATTTGTAGGGTATTGTTCTGATTTCAAAGCATATAAGGTGTTTAATCCATCTACTCACATGATATTTGTGAGTAGAGATGTTATCTTCCATGAAGAAGCAGATGAAAGGAATAAGGATAGAAGTTATGAGGAGTGGCACATGCTGTTACTAATTGATGACATCAATGATGAATCCAAAGACAATCATTTACAACAACAACAATAGGAAAAAGAGTAGCCTAGTGATGTGGACACATTCAACAGTTGAACTCCACTTAGAGGAGAGAAACAAATCACACAAGACATAATTAAGGCAAGTCTGCTACCAAGGAGATCAAGTAGGCAGACTCACTTACCTACAAGGTACAAAGATTATGCTCTTATGACTAGTATTTTAAATGTTGTTGAGCCCATGAATTATAATGAAGCAAATCAGTATGATGAATGGAGGTTAGCTATGAAAGAAGAATATGATTCCATAATTAAAAAAAAATTGGGAATTAGTAGAACTGCCAAAAGGAAAAGAGCCCATAGGTTGCAAATGGATATATAAACCTAAGTTCAAAGCAGATGGTAGTGTAGACAAATATAAAACTTGGTTGGTGGCCAAAGGGTACTCACAGAAACAAGGAATTGATTATGAGGAGACTTTTGCTCCTGTAGCTAAGTTAAATACTATTATGATGTTAATAGCTCTAGCTACAAACTACCATTGGATCTTACACCCACTAGATGTGAAATCTTCTTTTCTAAATGGAGAATTGTAGGAAGATGCATATTTAACACAACCTGAAGGGTTCATTAAAAAGGGGTAGGAAAACTTGGTCGTAAATTAAAGAAGGCATTGTATGGATTGAAACAAGCTCACAGATATTGGTATGAGAAAATAGACTCTTTCTTCTTACAACATGGTTATAAGAGAAGTAAAAATTATTCAAATATGTATACCATATTTGATTCAAAGGGGTGGATTGTGTTGATTTCTTTATATGTTGATGATTTAAATTTTACTAGAAACTCTAATGATTTGGTTGAAGAAATTAAAATGCATATTTCATAGGTATTTAAAATAAGGGGCCTTGGACAACTACATTATTGTTTGCGTCTTGAAGTCTGGAGAGATTCTGGCTAGACTTTTGTTACTCAAGGAAAGTATGTCAGGGAATTGTTGAAGAAATTTAGAATGGATCAGTGTAAAGTTGCTTCAGTACCTATACAACATAATGTTAAGTTACAAAGTGATGATGGTTCTAAAGAGGTGGATGCTACATTGTACAGACAATTGGTTGGAAGTTTGATTTATTTGATTACAACCAGACCTGACTTAGCATATTCAGTCAGTGTGTTGAGTCAATTGATGGCAAAACCTCTTGAAAATCATTGGGTGGCAGCAAAAGGTATCCTGAGGTATCTTTAAGGAACTATAAATTTTGGAATTAAATATACTGATTCTTTTGATGTTAAACTGACAAGCTATTCAGATTCAAATTGGGCTAGAGATATGGATAATAAAAGATCTATAACTGGGTATGCTTTCAATATTGGTCCGAGGTCATTTCTTGGAGCAGTGAAAAGAAGAGTATTCTATATTTATCATCAGCGGAAGCAGAGTATCAAGTTGTATGTGCAACCACTTGTGAAGCAATTTGGTTGAGAAGACTTATTCATGATGCAGGAGAAGAACAAAAGGATGCTACATTGATTAAATGCGACAACCAAAGTTCAATCAAGCTAGAAAAAAATCATGTTTTTCATAAAATCACAAAACATATTGATACTCAATTTCATTTTGTTAGAGAAAAGGTTAATTCCAAAGAGATTTTTATTGAATATTGTAACACCTGTGAAAATGCAGCTGATATCTTCACCAAGCCTATTAGGAAGATTAAATTTGAAATTTTTAGGGAGATGTTAGGTGTGCAAGTGAATCCTTTCTCCATTAAAGAGGAGAGTTGAAAATAATGGAGAAAGTTTGTTTCACGGTTGTGTGTGTCCTAGATTAGAGTTAGTTCCTATTTTCTGGGAGAAAGTTTTGATCTCCCTAAATTGAATGTGAACTTATATATTTCTGATTTAATCATTATTTGAACAGAGCGGTAATGCTTGCGCAGTCTCTAAGTATAGCTTGCTCACTTGTGAGTTGCTAGTTTCAGTGTGTAAGTTTATTTCTAATTTGTCTTTCCATTTTTTTTAACAAGATGCCCAAATCAATGTAAACATATAGGGTGATAGCTAATTGGATTATTACACATTAAAAAATCTGATTTAGAAAAAGTGACAATAACCCAATTTTGTAAATAAGATGAGAGGAAAAATGCAACTTATTTAAATATGTGCTCAATATTCATTACTATATATTTTTCCCATAATAATAAATTTAGTGTGTCCCAATCCATTAAATACGCTTAAAAAAATTATATTATGAATGTTTGCTTCAGTAAAGTTGTTTGAGGATGCCATCACTTTATAGGTTTATTTTTTTATTTTATTTTTTATGCCCTTTCATTTAAGTGCATAGTAAGATGGAATGAGAACAAAAATAACCATTCAATCTTATATGATTTAATTGAATACACAGATAGCTACTCCATAACTGATTCATCTCCGAAGAATAACCTAATGAAATTATATAAACATCCAAATATATAAATCTAAACTTTCTTTCTACTATTAATTCGAAAGATCATATAACAAAATAAAAAATTGTAATTTGATAAAAATATTATGTAGTAGAATTCTTTTGATAATTATGGTCAAATAAAGTGCAAGCTGTAAAATGGTTAGACTTCTCTTTCAAATATTAATTCATGTTGGGAAATTTTCAAAATATTATGTAGAAAAATTCCTTTGATAATTATGGTCAAAGAAAGTTCAAGTTGTAAAATGGTTAGACTTCTCTTCCAAATATTAATTCATGTTGGGAAATTTTCAGACAAATGCACTAAAATGTTGTGTGGGAAAATATTTTTTCAAGAAATACTATGCAATCGTGTGGGAAATACATAAAATAATTATGTGAGAAAAAACGAGAGGAGAACCTGAACACGTAAAATTTCTTGCATCATTGCTCGACTCCTAAGTATACGATGTCCACGTACCATGCTTCGTTTTTTGAAATGGCCATCATTTCGTTTTCTAACTCTGAATTCGCTCTTTTTCAGTTGGCTTGCTATTTCTTCTATATTGGTCTTTCTGTAGGCACTTACTCACTTATCCACTCAATTCCACGTTACTTTGATGGCTATTAGTGGATGAAGAATGCACAAATCTATTAAATGAAATGGACAAACCGGGCCTTCTATCTAGGATGTAGAGCAAATCGACTAAATATGAGGCATCAACTAGCTTCAATGGGGATGGAGAGCCCAAAATCCAACCTCTAGGACCTCTAACCCGCGGGGGAGCCGAGTAGTGCAGGGAACCGTGTGGCTCTTTGGTTTTGCCAAAGTTTGAATCCAAGGAAGTCCCAATGCGTTTGTTAGTGATCTGGTCTTGAAGCTAGTTGAAAAAATCTTAATAGGGATTATGTGAATGGAAAACAAGAATGAATTTATGTATTTCAAATTAGTTGTCTTTGAAGCAACCCATGCCTTGCCCTACCTTACTTGGTATAATTATAATTATGAGGAGATCCATACGCACAAAAAAGAGATTTAGGAAATCTATTCCTGTACAACAATTAACTGTAAATGCAAGGATTGACTTGTCTCGAAGCAATTTTGTGTTTTAAATGAGTATAGTGTGCAAGTCGCAATTAACTATAAGATCCAGAATCACGAAGTATATTCATCACTTTCATTACCCTAGTTCATCTTTCCTAGGTCCCACCAACCTGGACATCGTTGAAGTCATCTTGTCCTTGTCTTCTTTGTGACGAAATTCAATCTGCCCTCATTCCTCTACATTAAGAGCCTTTATGATAATGAAGAGCCGCCATTTCCAACAAAATCTATATGCAGGTTCCATGTGGGAGAAAGATAAGTCTTTAATATATAAAATAGATATAAATATATAATATATATGTAAAAATTATAAAACTGGTAAATTTTGTATACACTCGTCATTATGACATTTTGAAAAATTATAAGCAAGTCAACAATTACGTGTTTATTTTGAAATAACCCATATTTGATGGCTAAAAAAAGATAAAACGTGCATACGGGCATCAATTTTAAAGCCTGATTCCTAAGAACGATGGAGAAACTTTAGAACAATATCTCTTGAAGTCCGCACCAGGAATTTCAATCCAAGCCAAAATAATACCCAAATATTCCTTGCTCGCTCGAAATCCTAAACTGCAACAAGAAGTCCTGAAGGTAATGTCTATCCTACAATACCCCTAAACACTATTATTTGCAGCACATAGATAGCACGCTCTCTCTCGTTATACCAATCACATAAAAAGCGGCCTCAACATAACCTTTGTCATAGTTTGAAAAACCATGTAAGATTACTATGAATCTAACCTTTGCATTCTATAATTTAACTGAGATTTTATGTAGAGGAAACATGGAGTCTAAATCAAGAGTAATGAAAAAAACTTGTTAAAGGCATTGCATAAAACCTCTATGAAAGGAACCTCAAAAGTAAAATTGCAGTTGCTAAACAAATTTTATGTTTCTCGAAATTTCACAAGTATGAATCTGCCATTTCGAAATGATTATTGACCGACTGCAAACTCTGGCTGGATACATTGCCATCGTTGTATCGTTCTGGTTCGTATATTTTGACCACAAACAAAAAAACGATCCAAAATCAAATGTGCAGTAACATTAGGGGAATTTTGAGGTCTAAAATGGGCCTCCTAAGAAAAATGTACAACCAAAATAAAATTTATAAGAACCAATAGGATTCAAGATGATGATGTCAACCATGGGGATGATTCACCATTTTTGGAGTAAAAATGTACAAAGATTAAAAAATAATAAAATAATAAAACTATTTTTTCAGCTCATATTTTCAACATATCTCCCTAAAGTTTTACTTAAATTTTGAGTGAGAGTACTCGTTGGATGCAAAATTGAATTCCTTATCCAAGGATTACCCATGTTGCATATTTTCGATGGACCCTACTACACGAAACATAAGAAATTTATGAAAAAATGTGATTGCAACCACGTTTTTCAAGTATCCTCATTTTTCGTGTAGTAGGGTCCATTGAAAGTATGCAACATGGGTAATTCTTGGACGAGGAATCAAATTCTGCATGCAACAATTGTTTTCTCTCGAAATTTGAGTAAACCCTTAGGGAGATAAGTTGAAAATATGAGTTGAAAAAATAGTTTGTCTTTTTTCTTTCTAAAATTTGATTATGTAATCTAATCTTATTTTATTATTTCCACTATTATTTTATAATTTCCTTAGGAGACCCATTTTAGACTTCAAAATTCTCCTAATGTGAAAGTTTTTGAAAATTAAAATGAGTGGAGGTAATGAGATTTAAAGCTCCATCTAACTCTTGTAACAACAGAGATGACACTAACGACAGACTAGAAATGGTCGTCATCGACTGGAAAACATTGTAGTTGGAGTATTTGATAGGCAATGTCATAGCCGGTGCAAGTCGTTTGGGTTTCTCTATCATCGTTGACAGAGCCTTTTCCAGCCGCGACAATTTTTGGTGACTTTTCTGCCTAGCTAGAATACTTCCTTGAATTTGGAGTAAATACACAAGGAAACACTCATCCCTTCATTTGTAATGCTCTACAAGTAGCTCACCTCCGATGTATCTGCTAGTCTTTGTTGCATATCTCTGCAACTCTCGCTAGCCTTGGTCACTGGTCTCTACTACCCCTGTTTTCCTCCACCACAAGCAGTTGTTACCTTGCCTCCTTGCTCCATGACCTAGTGGTGAGCCTCCATTGCATGTGTTCTTGGACTAACCTTTCCAACTTTTATCAATGGTTACTGTTACACTTGCAGGATTATTGCCAGCCTTCGTTGTACTGGGCAACGAAGGCAAATGAGATTGGAATCATGCATAAATATTCTTCTTCCTAGGAAAATATGGTACGTGAAAGAGGTCGAGCCAGGTGTGGTAGGCATGTTCCACCTCCCTCGACTTGGCATGGCCGAAGAGTGGAGAAATATGACAAAGATATGCCTCATCACATCAGGCTCCCAGTAGCCACCATGGATGCTCAAGAGCTCAGAAATACCAATGACGGTCATTGGGTTGTCATAAATTTATTGGGTCATCATATGAGGGACCAAGAAGATGTCCCGCAACTTGCGGAAAGAAGAATTGTGGACATGGACTTTCATCTGATTAAGGCATGCTCAACTTTGAGAGCACAGTTAGGGGCAATGGGAATTCAATTCCCACTTCCTCCCCCACCTCCAGCCTCACCTAATTTGCCAACAAAATTGGACAATTCAAACTCGATATCTTAGGGATTCAAACCTCCCAACCTTGAGAACCCAAAGCTTCAAAATTCAAAGGAAAAGGAATCAAATGGCCCTGGCGAACAAGCTCAAACTTTTGCCAAGATGGACAAAGTTCAAATGGCAACCAATAAGGCTATTATCACAACTACTCAGGTAAAATAATATTTGCAGTAGAAGGCCATCACCAACATGTATGACGCGTTCGTTGAGTGGGAGCGACCTCCTTGGCTCCCAAAAGGCTATGAAGACCCCTTCCAACACCTTTTCAAGAATGATCAAACCTTCTAACAGGTTCTAGTAAAGGCTTTTCCAGATTTTTGTTCTGTCAAATTTTTCTTATTATCTAGCTTGATCTATCTTTATTAATAAAATTTGTGTGTCTCGGAACATGTATGCTATTATTGTGGTATCAGAGCTACAATGATGCAAATGGTGTGAAGAGGAAATTCCAACTCTGCAGACTTTTGGAAAACTCCATCAAAATACCCTGTTGATGATTGGTATGCAAATTTCTTTGGTATGCAAATTTCTAAGATTTTTTTAAAGAAAAGAAATTTGAGTTTTTTTTAATGTGAGATTGAAATATAATTTCTTTTTAATCTCTGTGGAATTATTAGCAAACCCTTCCTTCCTTTGGCCTAGATATATATATTTTATATGTGTTCTGTAATACAAATTTTTGTGAAGTTGATTTTCCTTACGAATCTCTCCAAACGAGACTCTCAAATCCAAGGGAGATATAGATATGTTTGATTTCTTTCGTAGCAGCCATTGTTGATGCAGAACAGAGCTAAAGATATTGAAACACTGATAGATGGATGCACACAAAACTCAGACGAGAAAATGAAAGTATCAAGTTGAACCAGCGAAAATATGTGATGAGCAAGCTCTGCCTATGTAAGTGTGACCTGCAAACTGCGTAAACCCCCCTGCGTGGAAGAATCCATGACCAGCTGCGTGAAGAAGCAATTTTTAAGGACCTGCGTGGATGATTGATGAACAAGATCAGCAAAACATCAATCCAGCGCAGCCTGTCTTAACTCGCTCCAGATTTAAATCCATAGTCTTAGAGAGGTTAATTTATGTTCGTTGCGTAAATTGTTTGAAGAAAGCGGATGTGTTTGGCCCTTACAGATTCAACAAACAACAATTATAGAGATTCTAGCGAAAAAAACCCACAACGTGGAGGAGCCAGCGATGTTTAGCGTGGAAGAAGTAACCAAATTTAATTACCAGTGTTGAGCCAGCGAGCAATTTGAGTAGAGGACTTTGTGATAAGTAAATGCATTGAAAATTTTTGTTGCTGCAGTATGTAAACGAATTATTTTTGAAGGTGTGCTTTCTGAAAACTTTAAAGTGTGCTTTGACCTTTGAAAAGAGTTTCGTTCACTTTTTCAAGTGACTTCAAAAACGTTAATTCATTATTTTTTAAAGCAACTTCATAAACTGCTTTTTTAATGAGAGTTTAAAAGGGATTAAAAAGTAAGTTTATTAAGGGGGAGAGAAGGTATGTATTTTTTTTTAAATTTGTATTTTTAATGGAGAGATGAGTGTTTCTAATTTTTTTTATATAGTGGAGTAATAAGGTAATTTTTAATAGAGATATTATTTTTTTGAAAATAAGGTGTAATTTTTTTTTGTAATTTTGGAATGATAAGGTGTAATCTTTTATTTGAGGGAAACTAATTGTAACTCAAAGTAACTTTTACTTTGAGGGGGCTAGAGTCAAAGAAGTCAAATTGCAAGAGCATTGTAAAAGGTCAAATTTTGAAAGTTTCATTGTAAGATTTTAGAGTAGTTGATTACAACCAAGTGCAAAGCTCTTACACTTTTCTTCTCAAATGACTATACCAGGGTCAAGGCCAAGAATCGATAGATCATTTTTTGTTGTGGTGTTGTGTGTGGTGTGTCGTTCATCTTCTTTTTCTGGTGCATGATCTATCTTAGTGCATACATTTACTTTTACAATGTTCAAGCTGGTAAATTTATTTTCTGAGTCTGACAAACTTGAAGGCTCAAAGAATTACAAGAGATGGAAAAGACATAAAAATCATTTTTATTTACAATGAAATTTGGCAAGATGTATGTGATAGTGATGTTCAACCAAACAAACTTACAGATGCAGACTCACTAGCTAAACGGTAGATAAAAAAGGCTAAAGAATTAGCATTAATTAAATCTTCAGTTAATGATGAAATGTATGTTTACATTGAAAATGCTTATGATGCATGGTCTTACTGGAAAAAATTTAAAGATTTACTTGATACACAACCAAAATCTAAAAGGGTTGATATTCAAGTGAAACTACTTCAACAAAAATTGACAGAAGGGGCAGATATACTAGAGTATATTTCCAGACTTAAAAACATTAAGTAGGAAATATTAAAGTTTGGATTTCAAGTAGTGGATGATAGCTTCATGACTAGTATAGTGATTGTTGGTTTTCCTTCATCATATACACATTTCTTGGAAACTTTACAAGTAACTAAAAAGCTAGAGAAATTAAATTTTGACGAATTAAGGGAAATGCTAGCTCAACATGAAAAAACTTTTGGAAAGAAGAAACATGTTGGAGAAGATGTCTTCTTTACAGAATTTAGCACTAGCAAATCTTCAACTGAAAGTTCCAGAGGTAGAGGAAGAGGTCACATCAATCAAAATCAAGGAGCCTACAAAGGACAAGGTCGTGGTCAAATTCAAGGCAAAGGCAACAACTTCAATCGAGACAATAATCAAGGCAGAGGACAAATTCAAGGCAGAGGCAACAATCAAGGAAGAGGACAAAGTCAAGGTAGAGGACAAAATCAAGGTAGAGGACAAAATCAAGGTAGAGGACAAAGCAGAGGCAAAGGAAAAAGTCAAGGAAAATATTTCAATCAATTTGTTTGTAATATATGCAACAGAGTTCGTCATTATGCTGAAGATTGTCGAATTTCTATTGAAAAATTCTAAAGTTTCAACAACGTTTGACACAATTTGCTAATTATCAAGAAGATGATGACTAAAAGTATGTCTTCACTACACTTCAAAGTTTAAAGTCAACAACATTACAAGTCTCCACATATCTTAAAAGTGATTATGAAGATGTTTGGATATTAGATATAGGGGCAACACAACATATGATTTTTCGACGTGACTTCTTTTGGACTTTTCAACAATGCCAACTCAATTCTATCTTTCTTGCAGATGATACAAAACACACTCCTTATGGAAAAGGTGTGGTAAAAGTTTATCTTCCTTGCATTGGAGAAAAACTAATTTCAAATGTTTGGTATGTATCAACTTTCAAGAAGAATTTGTTGTCATTAGTAACGATTTGACAAGTGGGACATCAGGTTGTTATGGAGGATGGCTTAGTAAAGATCAAAGGAGTTGTCTATAATGCGACTTTTTGGAGATTCCGGTGACAGAATCCGGTGGAATAAATTGAGATTTATCTTGATTTTTAACAGTTAAAATGGTTTTTTAACTGCATATTTGGATTCAGCACCCTGAAAAACCCCTGGGACCCTTTGATTGTGTAGAAACTAGCTATCAAACTTTCCATTCCAATAAATTGCTGCCGGATTTTGACCGGAAAAACCCGCCGGAAAGGCTTTCAAAAAGTCTCATTATAGACAACTACAAAATCAAATCCATTAAACATAATATGAAGACAGTCCGGACATGATATGAAGACGAAAACTTCTAAGAATGAAAGGAACAGTCATCCCATGGAAGTCTGATTTTGCAGGAGCAACACCAAGTACAAATATTTCACCAATAAGTTTGTGGCATGTTAGATATGGGAATTTAAAATATGAAAGTTTCTCTCAACTTCAAAATCAGGGAATGGTTAAATGAATTCCAACTTTTAAGAAAGAAAATGCAAGATGTGAAGCTTGCATTTATTGGAAACAAAGTTGAGAGATTTTTCCAACAAGTTCATGGCATGCAAACAGGCGCTTGCAATTGGTGCACAATGACATTTTTGGACCTCTACATACTTCTCTAGGAGGTTGTAGATACCTTTTACACTTCATTGATGATTTTAGCAGAAAGACTTGGGTTTATTTTTTGAAACAAAAGTCAGAAATATTCGAAAAGTTCAAGACTTTTTTCCAACTTGCTAAGTGTTGGATAGGTAAATCCCCCCTACGGATAGAGGCGATCCCTACTAGCCCAACAGGGGTCTAGCAACAATCGAACAATGCTACACCGCAGGTTCCTAGTTGTAATTAACAAGTGGGTGAGAGTAACCTACTTGGATTCCAACGCTTGTTTGTCGAAGAGATACACCTCTCGCTCCTTCGCTCCAACCGATCACAATTCCCCGCTATCCTCGCGGATGAACACCTGCACAAGCAAAAGAGGGAAAACACAAGCGTAAAATCTACTAACAACAACTATGTATCGGTCAGGAAAGATACAATTTGCATTAATCAATCATTGAACAAATGTAAATGGAACCATAAGAGTAGTCATCTATCTTTATTAACAGAAAATAGAGTAAGGTACAACCGATGTCCTAACGCTGAGTCCTTCTCTAGAGGGTCCAGCCAGCATATCTTCCAAGCATTCACCTTTGGAGCAAATCTCCCAAATCAAAAGGTCTCTCTCTCACATACAAGGCAACAAGCTCATGACCTTCCTCAAGCTCAAAACAATCCTCACACAACACACCAAATGCCTACCAAGAGCAGCACTAAAATGCACTAAGAATTCCTCAATCAAAGTCTATATGTTCCAAACTAGCTATCAAAAAACTAGCTGCTCATGAGCAATGGAGGAGGCTTATAAAGAGAAGGAGTCTCCATGAATAGGTAAAGGATGAGCTTTCCCCCAAGATAAGTGGATGGTCAGTCGAACAGACATGCCAGAGAAAGGATGGCGACCTCAACAATGCTAACAAAGTCTGGAGGGATCTGGAAGGCTGGTTGTTAGAACAAATTCGCCCAAACAGGATCAGTGCGGAAAACCCGTGAACTGCCGTGCTGACATCGCAAACCTATGTAGAAGAGGCCTGGTCAGCGCGAAAAGGACAAACGGAGGGGGCGCTATTCGTTAAAATGGGACCAACGTGGAAAAGACGTGTGCTTCCGCGCTGGCAGCGCAACAACAACACTAGCCTCCGCCTGTCAGCACGTTTATTTTATTAACAGACACGATGATCCAGTGAACTTAGGAAAAGAGGGTTTTTTAGCCATTTTGAGGAGCATGAGTATAGGTGGATGTGGTTTATAGCACAATAGGGAGACTGACATGGTGGCAGTGATATTTTACTGTGTAACAAGGGTGAATGGTTGAAGAGATATTTAGCTCAACCATTCTACAGTCAGGTGGAATTTGGAAGTCCCATCTCAGGTTTGGATTTTGCATCATTAATGAAAGGTTATTTATCCTTGTATTTCTATGAGAATTTTGATGGATTATATGTGGTCTTTATGGTCATGCTTTCATGAATATTTACGTCCCTATTATGTTGGTTATGTGTGTATTTTATGATAGTAGCCATGTACGACTTTCCTCATGTTTTTACCTGTAATTGAATGATCCGTGTATATATGAGCTAATGGATGGAATGTCAGTTGATGTGTCGAGGCATCAATGGTTCTTAGTGATTCTCATCTAATTATGAGACCCCTATGCTCAGAACTATTAATTACACCTATAGATTATACATTTGCAATATGTTTGACAAAATGCTTGTCATGGCTAGTAGGGGTCCAGTCAAGGTCTTGAACAAGTATTTTCTTTAGTACTTTCATTTCCGTGTTATTTTAGTGATTTGAAGAGATGGTTCTATTCTAAGTAGTGACCTGGGCTTTGGGCCTGAAAAAGTGGCTCATATCCCAGAGTTGTTGGCATAACATTGAAAATTTTGGTCTTTGGTCACTGGCAGGCAAGCTTATGAGAACAACTTTGGGTATCTTGTCGCACTCATTTCTATAGCATGGTAGTGACTAAGCCTTAAACTATCCAAAATCTCAGTGGGAACCCAATGAAAGTTGTCTAAGGTATTGGATTGGTTCCTAACAGTCTTGAAGCTGATAATTAATGTATGTATGGTGTGTTTCTATCGGTTCCACTTCCTTAACGTGGATTATGAGGTCAAATCATATCATAGTGGCCTCTCGTTGCATGTTTACCCTGGTTGGTCAGTTTCTTGGGTAGATGTGGGAGGTGGGTGTTACATAGTGGTATCAGAGCATGGTTCACCCCTCAGACTCGATGGTCTATGTGTTGGTCATGCATGCATGTTAGTTGCATGTGTGTCTCTCACCCTTGCATTACATGTGCTTATTGAATTTGCATGATGTTGTTCATGGTTGTAGTGATGTCATCATGTGAAATTTGAGGTGTGATTGTAGAATTCATTTGTGTGAGTGTATCACTGGTTACATGTCATTTTATGTTACTTACATGTATCATTGTAGTATGCTTGGTTACATTCTTGCATGTTTGGTTACATTTTTGTATTATTGGTTGCATGTATCATTCTTGCAGGTTTGATTTGAAAAATTATTCATTCACACTTGGTTATGTGTGTTTATTCATATGTGAGGTTTCTTATGCATCGCTTATGCATGTTCATGTTTACATATGGTCAAGTGCATAGTGACGTAATGATCACGGTTATCATGCATGAGGTCATGGTGTGTGTTGTTATTGAGGTCATGCATTGATGACTGGACCCTAGCTGGTTGCACGGTCATATGCTTATGTTTCGTGTGTCTATATGTTGTCATGATTATGTTATACATGTATCACACTATTTTGTTGATCTTGTAGACAATGTATCCTCCCCGAGCCATACTAAGGTACGTTGGTTTATTGATATTTGGTTTAGCTGACAGGATAGACCTTGCAAGAAGAAATATCAAATGGATAGCAAGATGTTTGACTATAAAGACTCTCCCTATGAATCCAAAGAGCAGTATGGTGGTGGGAATCCTTCTAATTTGGCAGTTACATTGAGAAGATTAAAGGAAGAAATAAGGATTTGTAAGGCAAATAATGAAAGAATCATATAAGCATAGGAGAAACAAGTAGAGGTAAATGTAGTAATACTTCAAAGTTTTTCAGATTTGTAGCGACAGAGACAACATTGGATTAGCTATGAGATGGAGGATAGAACTAATGGGGCATATGGTAGTAGATCGCATGTTGGTCACCAATCAGATAGAGATGACACAATCAAAGATGGCAGATTGTTGGACTCTCTAAATATGAGAAGGGATAGACGCAAGTATGATTCTAGTTCTGATTCAGATAAGCACTATGATCATCATCGGTATCATTCTTACAAAAGGAGTGATAAGGAGTATTTTCTAGATGAGTTTAAGAAATAAAAGCCACCTACTTTTTATGGAGAGGTAAACAAATCAGAAGATGTAGAGGCATGGTTGTTAGGCATGAAGAAGTTATTTAGATTGCATGACTATTTAGAGAACATGAAACTAGAGTGGCTACATTCAGCCTCAAAGGAAAAGTAGATATTTGGTGGGAAGACATGAAGAATTTCAGAGGTATAAATTAGGAATATTTGACTTGGAGTGAGTTTGAGCAGTGATTCAAGAAGAAGCATTTGTCAGAAAGATACTTTGATGATAGGGAGAAAGAATTCTATGAGGTAAAGCTGGAATCCATGACAAATGATGAGTACAGTAGCATATTTTTGGGGTTGTTGAGGTATGTGCATTACCTCAACGAGGAGAAGGAAAGGATTCAGAGATTCGTTAGTGGGTTATTTTTGGGTAGGGCCCCTCTAGGTCAACGTTTTGTCAAATTTTTGTAAAGAGCCTGAATTTTGAGGAGTGAAGCATGCTTCGTGCAATATTTAGGAGTCATAGGGGATTTAGGGAAGGTTAAAGCCCCTTATTTTGTAAAAAGGTTGGATTAATTTGTATGTTTTGAGCTCTGCCCATGGTTTGTGGGCCATTGTATTGTAAGAGAAAATGATATATAAAGGGTTGTCTTAGTAAGTGAAAGGGAAGATAATGATGGATATGCTTTTTATTTTTTTAGGTCTATAATTTTCATATATTTCTATGTTAGAGCAAAGGGGAATGTTCTTGCAGCTATGTGAGCGGAGACCTTGGTAAGTTTTTAGATGTGTGCGCAGGCCCCTACACTTCTGTGCCAAGGGTAATAAGGATTGTACTTGTAAATATCTGAAGATAATAAAGAATATTTTGAAGGCTAACCTGTGTACTTACATTTTGTACTTTACTTTATGAAATTATTGTTTAATTTTGTGAGGCGTAGTAAAAGGTAATATCAGAATTGATAAATGAATGATGTTACAATTAATTACACTTAAAGTCCATTGATTTATGCACAGTAGATTTAAGTTTAGATCTGCGAAGTAGTATTTTTGTATGAATAGATCAGATTTGGTATAATATTAATTAAGATCATGTAGTGTAGTAATAGGCCTATAGGTGAGTCAAACTAAGTCAAGAGCCACACTCCATAATCCCTCTGGATGTGGAAACTTTGTTCCAACATCCCCCAATATTGCCTCAAGTGAGACTACAGTTTGCGTAAGCAGATCATTGCTGAAAGGGCTGGTGATAAAGGGTTTTGTTTGTTAGTGCAACTAACTCTAAACTTGGGTCTGAGCCCCTTAAGCCAACAAATGGTTCCATTGATGGGACCAGGATCTATCTAAGGGATATGTGATGTGGCATTCGACCATAAAAGAGATTCAAGATTGGGTCAATCTAAAGTTGTGCGAATTTGCAGCATAAGAGAATAGAAAACCATGCTTGTCAATAGAAAGGTGGTTTTAGAAGTATATATTTACAGAGCATCACGAGATATTTTTCACATCGTTTGGTAACAAGTTGCATGAGTGGCTAGTAAAACTAGTTGAAAGTAAGACCTGTTAGAAGCGCGACAAGCTTACTACATGGACCCCAGAGCTGATTAAGTGACTCAAGGAGACTAAAAATAAGATCACAAGAGTTGTTGATTACTGGATTGATAGTGTTCTTGGAGGCTTTATTACTGAATTCATGACTAACACATCGTTATCATACAGTGAAGCTAAGTACCCATTTTTCAAGGGTCTGCGAGGTAAGTATCTGAATTCCTTAAAGCTCTAGATTAAGGTGTTGTTATATGAGAAGGGTGTACTATGCATGCTAGTATATTAATGTTTAAAGGAAGAAACACTATATCTACATGGAGCGGAAAGAGATTCAGAATATACCATGATAATTTTGTTGAAGCTATTTATAGTTCGTTATTCAACGAATCGAAATGCGAAGAATAAAGGAGCAACTGTAACACACCAAGAGGTACGTTGCAATTAGATAATCAAGGAACTTCAGGGATTCCCCATCAAACCACTCCACCTCCTTCATCTCCACCTTATACACCTACACCTCCATCTCCACCTCCACCTCCACTTCCCCCATTTAATATGGATAATGTAGTAAAGATGTAATTTTTTAAGGGTCCGGGATTAGATGATCCAAATAAATTTTGGTTTTTCGCAAAAGTTGTATTGAAAGCGCAAAAAATCAATGATGAAGATATGAAGAAATCTCAGCTTGTCATAGCGTTGTAGGACAGAGCACTATCATGGTATATTAAGTACAATACAACAAACCCATCCACTTCGCTAGCTGAGACGAAGAAAGAACTGCACACAAAATTCAAGAAACAAAATTCATAGTCATAGTGCATTATGGAGATAAAAGAGATTAAGAAAGAATTCAACGAGACTACTTGGAAATCAGATTAGATATTAAAATGTTTGTTGGGACAAGTCAACTTTCAGATCTTCGATGAGCAGCACAAAGAGTGGTATACAGTTGCGTTATTACCGCATCTCACATTATCGCTATCACAGCAAAAGATCTCATCACATGCTGAGACATTAGAAATTGTGATGAAGCTAGAAGCATCATCAGCGCAAGATACTCACATAGGAGTTCAACAGATATAGACCTAGTTAGCAAGCTTACATATGGAGATACAAGATATGAATAAAGGAAAAGAAGTTTGGCCTGATATGCGCTCACAAGTTTGATACATAAAGTGTAAAGTGGAAGGTCACTATCAGGACCAGTGTCTTGCCTATCTTGATTATTTGGTTGTTGGAGGTCTCGATCCTTTGATGTTGGAACCTAGTGCTAGAACAAGTACCAGATCGAGTGTCTGGTGTAGTATTTTTCAAATTGTAGGCCAACACTTGACTAACCATTTTTATTTGTTACAAAAGTATGTGCTATCTCCAAAGTATTTATTTTGTAACTTATGCTGGTCAATAGGACATGATAAAATAAATTGTCACAGCTATGGTTTGATGATAGAGAAAACTACGACATATAGAATGCAAGTTAAAGGTCACGCGCAGGAAGATCATGGTTTACCTATGGCCCACGAAGAATTTCAGGGCCGAGGACGTGGTCGAGGAGGGGGCGTTGGACGAGGTTGGGGTTAGATTATATGTCATAACTGCGGAAAAGTTGGACGTTTTGCGCAGGATGGTTATAACCCCAGTACCCCTTCTTGTAATTATTGTAGACAGTTCAACCATGTAATAGAGGATTGTCCTGTTTTGATGGCTAAAATGTAGGAAAAGAAGAATCAGTAGCATTTGCATAACTTTCAAATGATGAGGGTTGAACCACACAAAGATGATCCAAGTATTAACATAGTGACATGAAGTGGTGTAGCTATAAGAGAAGATTAAATAGAGGAAAAAAAGCCTATGGAAGATACATGAGTCAAGAAGGCTAGAGAAAAGAGTATCATGTTCAATATTTAGAGGGAGAAAGAAACCTTCATGGAAGTGGAGAAGAGTTTCATGGACCCAGGAGATTCGACATCGAAGATGCAGATGCAACTAGTACCATGGAAGAATAATCATGAAGTGGTTACTATGACAGAGAACCCTAATTTGACCATTCTTAAGTCCTTTTTGCAGGCATGTATGAAGTTGCTAGGAGATCAAAAATCAATGGAGGGATTGCAAGAACTAATCGACAACTGTGTTGCTAAACAGAATCCATAAATAAAGTATACAGAAATAAGAAAACAACTGGCCGAGAGATGCGATTAACTACGCAGATCAGTGAATTCAAAATGGATCAAGTAATTCTTGACTTGGTATTAGATGCGAATGTATTACCAAATTAGACCTGGGAACGAATGGGGCAACCAAAGCTACAATGGTCACAGATTCAGCTGCACATGGCCAATGAACAAAAAATCATCTCCATGGGTCAATTGCATGGTGTTGTTGTGGAAATTGAAGGAGCAAGCATGGTCGTAGACTTTGAAGTCATTGAGATTATGGATGATAGCAATCCATATCCATATTTACTTGGACTCGATTTGGATTTTGATATTTATGCTATAATCAATATAAAAGAAGAAGTATGGTATTCAAGAAGAATGGTACCAAGGTTGTTGTTCCTTTGGACCCCTCTGAAGGAGCACGGTATACATAACCTCTCCACGACGAATATGGAAATGAAGATATTGACAATATCTATAAGTTAACTGAATGGGACGAGGATTGGATCAACCCCACCACATATGGGAGGATAATATAGGAGAAGTATAGTTCGTGTGTCTCAGACTCTGATGATGAATTGGAGAACTAGCAGAACCGATTGCATGAAGTTTCTACTCTACGTTGTAACAGGCTTACAAAATATCTTCACTACATCTCAACAGAGGCACATAAATTACCTTACTATGATGGGATAGGTGATGTCCTCTTATTTTTTGATGAGTTTGGGAACTATGTACTGGAAGAACAATGATTCTAGGCCTTGGATATAGCTTTAAGGTCTACAACTACATAATGGTGGGGCACGCATAAAGACAATGTAGGAGATTGGAAGGAGTATAGTCGATTGATGAGGCTCAGGTTCGTTCATGCAAACACAAGACTCGTAGAGAAGTATAATGATAAGAATGATCCCTTAGAACATTTTTATCATTAGACTATGACATGGGGTCAAGAACCTCAACCAGAATGGGTACACATATTTGTCCACACTTTGGATGTGATACTGATGAATTGGTATCTTGAAACGGAGCTACACCATGGAATCGCCGACTGGTATGGTATAAAGCAAAGCTTCATATTGACCTTTAGCTTTGAAGATGGTTTTTAGTGTATCGATGATGCCCTTTAGGAAATTAGAGTAGGAATTTTTCGAACACCAAATGAGCCAATGAATTGGGTACAACCTGATTGGAACGCATAATTGTAACACGCAATTGAATGATATAATATGACCATAGAAGAGGGCAAGGAAGATCTGTGCAACATTGACATCCCTAAATCAGAAGAACAATGCAAGGTTGAGGGACCAAAAGTTGAGATACCCAACATAACATAGCCTGTTAAGATGAAGCAAGTCAATTAAGGCTCAGAGGCACAACCCAAATTCATGCGCATCAGAGATTACTAGGATTAGGATATAGTAGGTAAGGTCGTCAAATTACTGCATGAGTACTAGGAGTTGTTTCTAATGAATTTCACTGAGTTAAAAGGAATTGTAGGTGATATGGGTGTAATGAGGATCACTTTGAAGCCAAATATGAAACCCGTAAAATAAAGACCATATAGGCTAAACCCAAAATACAAAGGGAAGGTGAAGGAGGAGCTTGAGAAGATGGTCACAACTAGAATAATTGATCCTTTGGAAGAATCTGAATGGGTGAGCCTCATGGTAGTGTAGGAGAAAAATAATGAGGGAGAAATAAGGATTTGCATTGATTTAAGAAAGTTGAACGACGCATGCGTACATGACCCGTTCCCAACACCATTCACTGATGAAGTTTTGGACAATGTGGGAGGACAAGAGGCCTACTCCTACATATGGTTTTTGAGGGTACCATCAGATTAATATCACGTTGGAAGATAGTAGTAAGACCACTTTTTCTACTGAATGGGGATCGTTTTAGCATACAATCATGTCATTTGGGTTCAAGAATGCACATGCGATATTCTCTAGAGTTGGCATTGCAGCATTTAAAGAATACATCCACAAATTTCTAGAGCTTTACTTTGATGACTGGACAATATTTGGACTATTAAAGAAGCATGTTTCGAGCCTATGCTTGATGTTGTATACCTGCAAGAAATATCAAATCTCATTGAATCTTAAAAAGTGTATTTTTTTGTACCATATGGAATATTACTGGGACAGATTTGCAAGCAAGGCTTGATGGTGGACCCTACAAAAATTGTTGTTATTATCAATCTGGATCAGCCAAAGAATGTGAAGTAGCTACGCATGACTCTAGGGCATACTGGTTATTATCAGAAGTTCATAAAGGCCTGTGTGTAGATCACTGTGCCGATGGAAAACTTACTGAAGAAAGATGTCACCTTTTGTTGGGACAAGGAATGTAAAAAGAGCCTCGACATCTTAAAGGAAAAAATGGTCAATGTGTCAATCTTGGTGTTTCTAGATTGGAAGAAGGAGTTCCACGTTCACGGAGATGTGTCATACATAGCTTTTGGGGTTGTCTTAGCACAGCCAGGAGAAGGGGATTTTGATCAACCCATCACAATTGTGAGTTGAAAATTATCTAAGGTGGAAATGAATTATTCCACAATGGAATGAGAGGGCTTGGCTATGGTATATGCACCGCAAAAATTTAGGCATTACTTATTAGGTGCACACTTCAAGATGTTTATGGACCATCCTATGCTAAAGTACTTGGTCAACAAACCTATTTTTTTGGGGGGGGGGAAGATTTGTAAGTGGCTATTAGTGTTCCAAGAGTACAATTTTGAAGTAATAGTCAAGCCAGCATGATTGAACATTTGGTCAGATCACTTGTCCAGAATTGAGACTGGTGAGGAACCAAGGAACATCAAAGAGGGACTACCTGATGCGCAGCTCTTTGTAGTAATGGTTGTTGATGATAATTTTTCCAATATCATTTACTTTGTCTACTAGAGTAGCCCCCATGGAGTATACAACTCAACAGAAGAAAGAGCTCATAGTTAGAGCTTCAGATTTTTCTCTGATTGTTGGACAATTGTATAAAATATGCCTCGATGAGATATTGCACACATATGTACCTTACCATGAAAGACACAATATTTTGGTATAAGCACATGGTCGTGTCATGAGAGGACACTATGTATGAAAATCCAATGCGCAGAAGATTTTAAGAGTGGGACTATGGTGTCCCATGGTGCGCAAGGATTCCATATAATATTATAGTACTTGCGATGTCTACTAGAGGACCAGGAGATCATCGAGAAGGGAAGAATTGATGATGAATCCATAAGTCACCTTCCAGGCTTTTGATAAGTGGGTGATTGACTTTGTTGGGCCGATCAATCCACCAAGAAAGAAGACTGGTGCACACTACATTATTATCGTGAAGGATTATCTGACCAAGTGGGCTGAAGCACAACCAGTAAAGGATTGTAGTGCAAACACTATTGTAAAATTCATCTTTGAATATATCGTGTCAAGATTTGGGTGTCCAAATATCTTTATGAGCGACCGAGGATCACACTTCCTACATAGCACTATTGAAACATTGATGGAGGAATTTCGGGTACATCATCAGAAGAGCACGCCTTATCATCCTCAGGTGAATTGAACAGTTGAGGCTTTCAAAAACAAATTGGAGAACGCTCTGAATGATTGGGATGTGTGCATACCAGTAGTTTTATGGGCATGCAAGACTACTTGCAAGAAGTTGACAAGACAGAATCCATTTAGATTGGTTTATGGACAAGTGGCCTTAATGCCTATGGAACACATAATATCGAGTCTTAGAATCGCCACAATCACAGACATGGTGGACAATGGAATTATGGAGGAGATATTGGAACAACTACTCAAACTCGAGGAAGATCACTTTATTTCAAGATTTCACCAACAAGTGCAGAAAACCAGTGAAAATCCTTGGCACGATCGACATATTAAGCAGAAAAATTTCAAGAATGGAGACTTGGTTCTGTTGTACGATAGTAAGTTCACAAGGTTCTTGGGAAAATTCAAAATGCATTGGTTAGGACCATATATTTTCAAGGATATATCAGATGGTGACACAATTCAGGTCACGAAGCTTAACATAGAATTATTTCCTAGGCGATTAAATGGTAGAAGGTTGAAAATCTATAGGGATGATTTCATCCCTGGGACTGCACAATGACTATATGAATGGAGCAAAGTCTTAGTGCTACAGGAAGTTGGAAGGAAGTACGTAACTTTAAACTACTCTGCCAAAGAAAGACTTCATTGAGCAGGAAGTGTTGTGTGGTATTCAAGAAGATGGCACAGATGGAGGAAGTTGTGATGAAGAAGTAGTAACTATGTTGCAGGGAAGGATCTGACATATTTCATCCAAAATATGATCGTTGGGGTTGCTACAGTTGATTTTATAGGGAAATTTTTGTTAAAAGGAGTGGGGGCGATGAATTTAATGGGAATACTTGGGCAAATATGCCACCAAATTCACATTTATGAGGTGTATCTAAAGGAGATCATGTTGTTTGAAATTCAAAAAGGTTATAAATATGGAAATATGCTCCACATTCAAACACTTTGCTCATTGATATTTCGACTGGTGATTTTTCACTTAAGTGTGAGCCAAGCGTTCTGTTGCATGTCTTGTAAGAATTGGGAGGAGATTGAACAATAATTTCTTAGACAAGGGCTATGATTCCTCATGACTTCTACACCACTTGTGCATGTCACTGGGCCGAGGTTCCCAAGGAAGAAAAATATTGGTGCAAGCGCACAAAAGATGAAGCATCCACAGGTGCCTCCAATTAGGAAATCTCCAAGAAAAGTCACTAAGGAACAAAGAAGTAAGGAGAAGTTGGACAAGCAAAGGTAATTGATGGAGCCCCAAGATTCAAATGTGGAAGAAGTGGTCGATGGAGTAGGAGATCTTGATGCAGAATATGTGGAACTTATCTCTAGGTTCCTAAACTATTTGTTGCCACAAAATCCAACCTCAAAGGTTACCAGGGACCCAGATGCTATCAAATGGAAATTATTTACACCACTGTTACTGGATGAGGTGTCGATTGAGGGAGAGTTGTTGGAAAAGGTGACACAAATATTGCATGGAGGACTAGGATCTTAATGAGAAGTGCAAGTATCCCTAGCTCGAGCCTAGAAAGTACCTAAAATTATTTTACTATGAATAAGTTGGAGTAAAAAGGGTCGAATCGATGTCGTGGGCAACAAGAATTCAGTGAGTTGGGTTGTTGAATATGCTATATATTCTACACTTCGGGTGCAATAAAATCAGCACAATCTCCTTGCACCAGCTGTTGGCATTGGTCCATGATGGATGTCTGCGGCTAGAGACAAATATCCCCATTGTTGATATGTTTATTAAAAGAATAATTGTGTTTCCCTACCAAGGAGAAAACCCCACCGGCGCATTTGGCAAAAAATCTCAAGAGAAAACGTTAGTTAAGATGATGAATAATGAGTATGATCTAATCAAGTAGCCTCGAGGATTTCTCATCAGCTCCATTTATGATTAGGTTGTGTGCTTTTCCATGCACATTTTTGCCGGGAAAATTGTTGGGTGTGCGATCCCCCAAGGGCAGTTTTGGGGCTTAAAGCCCATATTTTGGTCCAATTTTGTAATCCTAATGTAAAGACTCTGCATTTTGTGGTCGTAAAGCACGTAGTTTTTAAAGATTCATAGGTTTGTCTGCCCTTATTTTGATAATGTAATGTTAGTTATAAAAGATCTACCCATGGTCCATTGACCATGGGATTGTATAAATAGAGTGAAGCTCTAAGTAGTTAAGACACAAAAATGAAACCAATGATGAAGAATTGAGTCATATCTTTGGAGTAGAAGTCTAAGTTTAGGTCGTAGCATAGGTAGAGGCTTTGCAATTGAGTGTGCAGAGGCCTAGAAGTATGTAGTTCAGTTCAGAGACCCCTACAGCTGAGTGCGCAAGGTGAGTCAAGTCTGTAATAGTTTGGAATTATCAATAAAGGGAAGTATTCTATAATTTTATTTCCTGTTTATGCATTTGTTACATTGGGTATGAATTTCACTTTGAATGCTTATATGATTCGTGAATGTGTATAACTGTATTGGTTAAGCGAATGCAAGTAAGAACATCTGTTTACACGAAGCTAACTAAGATATGTTAATAAGATAAGTAAGATACTTAGCGTAGTTTGGGAAATATCACAGTTCACTACCCTAGTAGTGCAAAAGCATATCAACCCTAGTTAGGGCTGCGTGGAAGCCAATTGTAATCGTTTGCGAGGGTACTAAAGCGTAGAATAGAGGGATAAGCAACCCGCGTGAAGGTAGGTATAGTTGGAATAAACCGACATCACATCCATCTCAAGGGTGAAAAAACATGGTTCTAGCATCCCCCCTTACTGCTTCGGGTGAGACTTCAGTCCGTGCTCTGCGGGCTGATGCTGAAAGGGCCAGTAGTGTAGGGATTTGTTTGGCTAACTAATGCTGAACCTAGGTCAGGCCCCCATAAGCAAACAAATGGTTTCATTGCTGGGACTGGAATCTACAAGAGAGATGTGTGATGTCGTATCACTGGAATCCAACTAAGAAGGAAATGAAGGTTGGTTGGATAGAAGAATTCATGAGTTTGTGACGTAGGAGAATAGAATCCCACAACTGTCAAAAGAATAGTAGCTAGATAGCTACTTGTATATGGAGATCCACGAAATATTTTTCACGTCCTTCCCTACTGAGCTATACGAGTGGATCGCAAAGTTAGAAGATAGTCAAGGAAGGTGGAAGCTTGACGGTGCTATTGTGTGGACCCCAGGACTAGTGGGAAGGTTGGAAGCATCAGAGGATAATATCACACGCATCATCAATCAGTGGCTTGATCGCATTGTGGGAGGATTTGTTATGGAGTTGGCGGTCGACACCTCAGTTAGCTATAGCGAGGCAGAGCGACGCTTTTGCAAAGGACTGCGCGCTAAGTACATAAAATCTTGGAATACTTGGATTAAAATGTTGTTGTGTGAAAAACGGGTTATGCAATTACCTTGATGTTTGGGTCTATGCGAAGGGGAAGAATTTACAGAAACGAAGGAAATAAGGGTCCAGAGCATAGACCCTTGATTTCACCTCCGTGAGGAGACGAAGAAGGGATCACGAAGGTCTCTTCATGAAGTGCTATTTAGTTGATAAGACATGGATTTCCACGAATACCACCTCCACCCACACCACCTTCATCTTCACCACCATCACATCCAACTTCACCCGTACCAACTCCACCACCACCGTGATTTAGTATGGAAGACATAATGAAGTTGCTTATGTTCAAAGGTTTGGGAAATGAGGATCTGAACCAATTCTGGTTCATTATAAGGGTTGTATGGGAAGCGCAAGGTGTTACAGATGACCATATAAAGAAAGCGACACTGGTTAGCGCTCTGCAGGATCGTGCACTGAGCTGGTATATTAAGTACTCCAACGATAACCCGAATGCGAGAGTCACAGATATCCAAATAGTGCTAAATAGAAAATTTAGCAGGCCTAAATCTGAAGTGCAGTCGATTATGGGATTCAGGGAGATCACAATGCTACCAGGTGAGACACCTTGGGAACTAGATCAGAGGCTGAAATGTATGATCCACAAAGCCAACATGAACTTGATAGATGGACAACATCGCGAGTGGTTTGTAGCTTCGCTACTACCACATTTAAGGAGTGCACTATAGTAGCAGAAGATAACAACTCAGGCAGAGACCTTGGAGATTGCCATGAGACTACATGAGACTCCGATGCAAGATCCTAATCTAGGAGTTTAGCAGATCCATGTGCAGCTGAAGAATCTATGCCTTGAGATGCAAATCTTGAAGCAAGATAGAGTGGATCACCCAAAGGTACGCGAAGAAGTATGGTGTGTGAAATGCAAGAGTTAGGGTCATGAAAAAGACCACTACCCGATCTTTACAAATTACCTTGTAGGAGGAGGACTGATGCCTTTAAGGTCGGAAGCTCATGCAGGACCTAGAGTGCTACCTGCTTTGTGGTGCGCTATCTATCAAATAGTAGGAAAACATGCCATGGATAGCTACCACTTGTTACTGAAGTATACGCAAACTTCACAACAGTTGTTCTGCAACTTTTGTAGGTCGGAGGGACATGACGAGCATGCAGAAGCTATGAATTGATGATGGATAGAACGTCCACCTACAGGGTTCAAGCCGAAATGCAGCCCCTTGACCAGAATGCAAGGATGGCATGGACAGGATTTCAGGGGCACAAATGAGGCCGAGGCAGAGGAGGACCTAGTAGAGGTCGCGAATAGTTGATTTGCTACAATTACGGAGGGCCAGGACACTATTCCCACAATTGCACTAATCTAATGCGCTCGTCATGCAAGTATTGCATGTTGTTTGATCATGAGATAGAATATTTTCCTACATTGATAGCTAGGATACCTGAAAAAGGAGCACAACCACCTCCTCTGACTCAGAATCTACAGATGATGAGGTCTAAGCTGCACGAGGAAGACTTGAATGTAAATATAGTACTCCGAAGTGGAATCGGGACGAGAGATGCAAGGGAAAATAGTTGGAAGATAGTACATGGATTCATAATGCCCCGATAAAAGAGGCTGAGTCTGATTTGGAGCAGGATCGGGAAACCTTCCTGGAAGTTAAGAAGATCTTCGGTGAGGCCTCCACTTCAGGAAGCAAAGATAAGCCTGAATCAGAGATGGACACATCCATGCTCACAACTTTCATAGAAACCTGTATGAAGTTACTGCATGATAGTAAGGCTATGAAAGGGCTACAATAACTTATCAATAGATGTGTTGGGACTGCGCCAGGTGAACCGCTCATAGTCCGCAAGATTGGAAAACATAAGATAAGAACAGGATGAGAAATGAGACTCACCATGCAAATCAGAGAATACAAAACGGATCAAGTCATTCTGGATTTAGGATTAGATGCGAATGTTCTACCAAAATAGACATGGGAGTGAATGGGGATACCTACGTTGTAATGGTATCCAATTTAGCTAAGGATGGTGAATCAATGGAAAATAATACCCATGGGGTGATTGCAGGGAGTAACCATGGATATTGAGGGAGTGAGCGCGCTAGCAGATTTTGAAGTCTTCGAGATTGTTGATGACAACAATCCCTACCTGGTTCTCTTAGGAATTGATTGGGCTACTGATATGAATGGGGTAATAAATATGAAGAAGCAAAAGATTATTTTTGAGAAGAAGTCACTACGCATAATAATACCCCTCGATCCTGCTGAAGGACTGCACTATACAGAGCTGGTTTACGACTATGAGAGTGATGATGATCTAGACTGCATCTATAAGATAACAACACAAGACCAAGATTGGGTAAATCCCACTGCAAATGGGTGGATTACATGGGAGTGTGAGAGATCCTACACTTCGGATTCTAACGAAGAAATAGAACGATGGCAAAATCGGTTACATGAAGTAACTACGTTGAATTGCAATATGATGACCAGGTAGTTGTGTTGCGTATCGTCAGAGGTAAGAAAATGCCTATTTATGATGGTATAAATGATGTATATGTCTTTTTGAATGAATTTGAAAGGGAAGTGGGAGAAAAACAATGATTCCAAGCCTTGGACTGGGTACTGAGCGCTACACCCGCAAGATGGTGGGGTACGCATGAGGGGAGTTTTGATGATTGGTGCGAATGTAGGAAAATGATGTGAACACGATTTGGGAAGTCGAAGATGTGACTGATAGACAAGTACAATGGGAAAAATGATCTATATGTGCATCTTGCCAAGTAGACACAGGCTTATGGAGAAAAGCCACAACCTAAGCAGGTGTACTTGTACTCCACGCTGAAGTAGTTGGTCAATAAGAATGTGCTGGGGGGGCACATTTGTAGATGGATTTTATTATTCCAAGAATATGATTTTGAAGTTGTTGTGAAGCTTGGAAAATTGAACGTGGGACCAGATCACCTATCGTGCATTAAGACTAGGGAGGAACCTACTAATTTGGAGGAAGGATTACCTGATGCACAACTTTTTGCTGTGCGTGTCACGGATGGACATTTTGAGGATATAATACATTTCCTAACAACAAGAACTGAGCTGGAAGGATACTATGTCCAACAAAAGAAGGAATTAATGGTGTGCATGGTAGATTTCTCTATCATTGCTGGGCATCTATGCAAGATGGGGAATGATGAGATACTACGAAGGTATGTCCCTGAGTTTGAATGAAGCAGCATCCTCACAGATGCTCATGGGGATGCCACAGGAGGACATTACGCAAGAAGAGAAACCACACAGAAGATTCTATGCACAAGGTTGTGCTTGCCAAACCTTCATCAGGATTTGAAATCATATTTCAAGGCGTGCGACGTATGTCAAAGAACAGGTAGGCCATCACGAAGGGATGAGATGCCTTTGAATCCACAAATGACGTTGCAACCTTTTGAAAACTTGGCAATAGATTTTGTAGGACCTATTCAACCTCAAGGAAAGACAGGTGCGAGGTACATTTTCACTACGATGAAGTATTTGACTCGTTGGGCATAAGCACAACCGGTGAAGGATTGCACGGGTGCGACTACCACAAAGTTTTTATTTGAGCATGTACTGATGCGATTTGGCTATCCAAAGATCTTGATTAGTGATCATGGTATGAACTTTCTGAATGAGATTATTAGCGCACTAATGGAGGAATTTTAGGTGTACCATCAAAAGAGAACACCTTATCACCCACAGGCTAACGGGGAAGTGGAAGCATTCAAGAAAGTACTGGATACCATGCTAACCAAGGTATGCAATGCTCAGCAAAGTGATTAGGACCTACGCATACCTATAGTATTATGGGCTTATTGGACGACATGCAAAAATATAACGGGACAAACACCCTTTAGGTTGGTCTACAGGGTTGAAGCCGTAATGCCTATGAAATATACCATACCTAGTCTATGCATAGCAGCACTCATAGATATGACAGATGGAGGAGCCCTGGAAGAGAGGCTCATGCAATTGGATGAGCTTGAAGAAGAGATATTTTTGGTTGGATTTCACCAACATGTCCAAAAGCAGCGCGAAAAGGCATGGAACGATCGACATATTAAGCTACGCACCTTTAAGGTGAATGAATTGGTGCTATTATAAGACAGTAAGTTTGATAAATTTCCAGGGAAACTCAGGATGCATCGGTTGGGGCCGTATGTTATTAAGGATATTACCAATGGTGGAGCAATACAGTTGATTAAGTTAAATGGAGATCCCTTCCTAGGAAAAGTGAATGGCAATCATTTGAAGCCATACATAGGTGGCCTGACCATTTGACTAGCTAACCGAACCACAGTCTTAGTGCTCTAGGCAGCTGAAAGGAGGTGCGGGACTATAAACTACACCACCTAGGAGCTATGCAATTTCAAGACTGCGTGAAGCAGTGAAGTGTCACAGGGTCCACGATAGTGCGAAGATAGATGCGTTGGTGCACAGGTCTGCAGAAAAGTGATTGCTAAATTCACTATTCATGATTCGATGGTTGGTTTTAGGCCAAATGGAGCGGGCAACAGGCATTTAAGGTGAACTTTATGGGCTAGATTCTTGAAAATCTACCGCCAATCTAGCATTATGGACCAAATGTGGGGGGAATGGTAAAATTGAAATCTAAAAGGCGTTATAAAATACAAGTGGCTGTCCAGCGAAAAAAACTTGGCATTTTGAGAACTAAGCTGTTCTGCTATCAAGTGTGTATGGACCTTTCAAACTTTGAGGCTTTGAGAGAAAGTTTAGTGTTTGAAACATTGTTGAAGGAGACATAGGACCTCCTAACTAGAATGATGTCGACACCCATGGAAGCCATGCAGGAAATTTTGGAAGTGGAAGCCCCAGAGAGCACCGAATAATCATTGAGGTCCCTAAATCACCGCGAACATTGAGACCCAAGAAGGATAAGCAAGCCATGATCCCAGTGTGCATATCACCTAGAAATCCACTGAGGACCAAGCTCACCCTGTAGGAAAAGGGGAAGGCCATTAATCTAGAGGCTGAGGAGGAAGAATTTTAAGAAATCCTAGTGGGGGAGGAGGATGTAGAGATGGAAGTCGAAAACCAGGGTGTGGAACCTATCACAAGGCTGTCGAAATATGTTCCTCTGCGCAAGGGTAAAGCTAAGGTGCCAAATGATACAGATGAGAGAAAGAGCTCTTTGCAAACTCCACTACTCCTAGACGATATTATTTTTGAGGGACCACACTTGGGGTGGGTTCCCATGTTGAAATTTGAAGATTGAGACCTTGCAAACCACGAGAAGTTCCCACATATAGTGACTGCAAAGCTAATGTGCCAGAGGATTGACGAGACTATTAGAAGAATTCAATTGGAGCCGCACACATGGCTCAAAGGTGTAGAGGAAGTAGGATTTCTAAACCTACTCACGGTGTCGCATTACCACCACACCCTAGTGACCGTCTTCGTCATCAGACAACTACTCTTCTTGGTGCATGATCAGTGCTTGTGGGTGGAGGAGCCCATCCCCATCACAAAACATCTGAGTCATAGAATTACACAGATGAAAATTACTCGAATTCCCTACTTAGAAGAGGGTCCATCTAACATTTCAGAGGGAAAAGGTGGCAAGTTAGCCCTCGTGGAAGCAATGAAGAAGAGGTTCAAGTTGGAGAAGAAGAAGCGAGGATATGCCATCTCCATCATTAACAACCCTGCCATCAAGGTTGTGACAGAAATCTAGCAGGGAAGGTGATGCAGAAGTGTCATGTGGATGAGGTTCTCGTGCTCGTGGTTGCACTCGTGTCCCAATGTGTGGAAGGAGTCCAATTCAACTGGGCGAGCTATCTATGCGGCGAGTTCCTTGTGAACTTTCGCGAGGCACATGAGAAGGGAAAAAAATTTCACTATGCATCGCTCCTATTTTTGATAGTACTTGTGGCATGGGAGTTTCCCGAAGATAGCCAGTTCCCTTCGATCACGCATGACCTTCAAGAGGCAGTGAAGTATGCTTCGCTGTGAGTGATGAGGGATGCAAAGCGGATAAAGGAGAGCAAGATATTTTGGATATTAATGGACATGAATATCCAGATGGGGATCAATCGCAAGCTAAGGTTGTCGCTTGCAATATACAATATTTTATAGAACTTTGCTGAGTTCAAAGCAGATTTCCACCATGTCTTCATCAAGGTGCGGAAGGACCTTATTTACCATACCTGGCAATTGACGGTGTAATACTCGCAATCCTTGAGTCTTGGCCGCCGGAGTGGCGCGCTCCAAATGACTCTACAATGGAAATGGACAAGTCCACTATGTAGCACAAGAAGGAAGAGACAAAGCTTCGAATGGCGTAGCTGGCAGAGAAGTGGAGGAAAGAGGAAGCAGCGACTAAGGCCCAGGTAGTGCGTGACACTGTGAAGTTGGGGGATCAAAAAAAGGAGAAGAAGAGTGCGAAGGAGAGAAGTCACCTTTTCCCAAACTAGAGACAAATACAGAACAAGGTCGCGCAAACCCACAGACGACATCCACCCATCTCAAGCATCCACGGCACGAGATTAGATGGTGCCACGGAAGAAAACAAAGGCATTGAAGACATATTTTGACCCAATCACCCTCATTGAGGGGGATTTGCATGACATCAACGAAAAGAGGGATGTCACTACAGAGGCCCTCCAATAATTTTAAGAACAACATCAGCTGGTATTGGGGTCTCTCAGTATAGAGTTGTAGGAAATTCTGGTATGCACTCCATAGGCTAGCATAGTGTCCACCAGCCTCACGATCGGCACTTCAGCTGCCAAGGAAATTTTGCACACAAGGGTTACCAACATGATAGTGCTACCAAATGGGGCACTTACTACAGAAAAGGAGGCCGACAGGGCCAAAATCAGTAGTTTGAAAGGGGTCGGATTAAATATGGTCGTGCTCCCTCGGGAGACACTCTATCTCTTACAAGGTGGAGCCACTGTAGAACTTCGAGCTAGGGAGAGGCACGCACTGCAGGTGATGAGCAAGCAGTGCATCAACATTGAGCAGTTGGGCCTATAGCGCAATGAGGCAGTGGAGCAAAACATGGAGATAATGTAGGTTGTAGAGGAATCCTATCGAATGGTCCTGGAGTTGGGCATTCAAGCAGAAGAACTGGTGGAGGTGTGCATCTGCAAATTGGCCACAGGGGTGTGCGATGCTAGAGCAGAGATGGCCATGGTTCAGTTGGAGCTGAATCTGCAGATCATAGATTTGTAGTTGAAGGCTCAGCTTTCAACTCCGTCGGAAATAAGGGAGCAGTGAACCACTATTGTTACAGCAGTAATAGTGGTGGTTGACAGCGCAGTGCCACAATGCATGCAACTGTTTGAATAGTCATTCGAGGTCCTAACCACCCTGCAAGAAGACCTGAATGTAGAGCGAATAGAGATAGTGGTGCATGAGCTACAATAGAGGTATGATGAAGTAAAAGGGAACACGTAGATGGTTTCCCTTACACAGAGGCTTGCAAGGATGCAGGAGGCAAAGGTGCTCAAGGAACATGTGAATGCTGCTTGACATAAGGAAGCAGTCTTAAAAGCGCACGTACAACCATGTATCAATGAGGCTTATACAATTACAACCTCCATTAAAGGAAATCTCGCACAATTGAAAGCCACTCAGCAGAGGATTTAGGGCATCAGTTCAGCAGTAGCAGTCACCGAACAATGCATGGAGGAAGTTCAGTAGGCAACCACTCAGTGCACTACCTAGGTTGCAGTGATCCAAACAGATTTGGGAGGTCTTCATGCTAAGATCTCTGCACCTACAGAGTGACTCAAGGGCAAGTCACGATGTTTGTGTTAGGGGCCTGTCGGGCATGGGATCCACCAAGGGAAGTTTAGGGGCTTAAAATCCATATTTTGCTTCAATTTTGTAATCCTAATGTAAAGACTCCGCATTTTGTGGTCGCAGAGCACGTAGTTGTTAAAGAGTAATAGGGTTGTCTACCCTTATTTTGATAATGTAATGTCAGTTGTAAAAGATCTACCCATGGTCCATGGACCATGGGATTGAATAAATAGAATGAAGCTCTAAGTAGTTAAGACACAACAATGAAATCAATGATGAAGAATTGAGTCATATCTTTGGAGTAGAAGTCTAAGTTTGTGTTGTAGCATAGGTAGAGGCTCTATAGCTGAGTGTGCAAAGGCCTAGAATTTGTAGCTGAGTGCACGGACCTCTACAATTGAGTGCACAGGGTGATTCAAATCTTTAATAGTTTGGAATTATCAATAAAGAGAAGTATTCTATAATTTCTGTGTCTTTATTTCTTGTTTATGCATCAGTTACATTGGGTATGAACTTCACTTTGAATGCTTATATGATGCGCGAATGTGCATAACTGTATTGGTTAATTGAATGCAAGTAAGAATATCTATTTACGTGAAGCTAAATAAGATCTATTTATAATATAAGTAAGATACTTAGTGTAGTTTGGGAAATATCATAGTTCGCTACCCTAGCAGCGCGAAAGCATATCAGCCCCTGGTTAGGGCTGCACGTAAGCCAATTGTAACAGTTCGTGAGGGTACTGAAGGGTAGAATAGAGGGATAAGAAACCACACGAAGGTAGGTATAGTTGGAATAAACCGACATCACATCCATCTCAAGGGTGTGAAAACATGGTTCCAACATCCCCCCATACTGCTTCAGGTGAGACTTCAGTTCGTGCTTTGTGGGCTGATGCCGAAAGATCCAGTAGTGTAGGGATTTGTTTGGCTAACTAACATTGAATTTGGGTAAGGCCTCCATAAGCCAACAAAAATAATGAGGAAGTGTTGGGCGAATGAGGTAGTCACACCCATCGTATCATTGGCTGCAGCACAACAAGGGTGTCTAGTTTAACTGTGTAGGATATTTGTGCCAATAATATTTGGATCACTGTCGGGAGGCACAAGAAGAGGGAAAGTAATTCAACTATGCATGTTTATTGCTCTTGATAGCGTTGATAGGATGGAGAACACCAAAGGAGTCATAGTTCCCCATTGTGGACTCTAATGTCTGGGAGGCTACGAGGTATGCCTTGTTGTGAGCTTCCAAGGAGTTGACCCGTGTTACAGAGGAAAAATTCTTCTGGATCTTGTTTGAAATGGATTTGCGTACCATGGTCAGCTAGAGGCCTAGGCTGTCACTAGTTTTATTTGACCAATATAAAGAGATTCCAGAGTTAAAGGTGGACTCTCATGATGTACATATCCACTCCAAGAAGGACCTGGAGGATGTATGGTATGAGCTTCCATACTTGTTCACTAATGATGACATTGCGCAAGTGGTGAGAAATCGACGCAAGTGGTGAGAAACCAACCAAGTGATTGGCTAACTCCACCCAAGGAAGGAGCAGAGATAGAACTAGTAGGCACCAGTGAAGCGGCGGAAGATATTTTAGGTGCACAGAATGAGAAGAAGCCAACCAAGAAGGTAAACAAGAAGGTGACTCATAAAGTCACAATCGAGCTAGAGAAAGACACTGCGCCGGAGACAGAGCGCGAAGTCGAGCAGGAGGAACAAGCCACCAAAGGTTGTGATTAAGGTGGTGAAGACCCTTTTGTTGAAACTGAGGAGGTATACTCCCCATTCATAGTTAAAAGGCAGAAATCAAGTGCTGGAGGCAGACAAAAGAAGCACAAGTCAGACAAATCCACTGGCGCAGAACTGATGGTCCTCACTGAGGGGGACATTGATGAGACTAGATACACAGTCTGAGTTATGATGGAGGGCATATGGGGGAACATTGAAGACCAATATAAAGAAATTTTGATAGAGATCCAACAATGCCTTAAGAAGCTCCAAGTTCAGGCAATCGCAGTTCAAGAGAGCATGGCTCAGGTGAGCGTGGTTCAAGCAAGTGTGGCACCATCAAGCACAACTATAGTAATCACATCTGAGCTCCATGCTGTGAAACTACCAAGTGGCTGCTCTAAATTTTGAGATTGTCGAATATCAGGAGCATGCGCAACACTGGAAAAATATAAGTATCAATCTTGTAGCGATCCCCATTCAGACCTTGCACAAGTTACATTAGGGAGTCACCAATGAAATAAAGATATGAGAGTAGCGCACTCTATTGGTAATTAAAGAAGTAAAAAATGACAACCAAAATATGGTCGAGGACAAGAATCAGGTCATCAAGGATTGTGAAGAGGAAGTTGCACACATGCGGCAGCTAGAAGAGGCCATCACCAAAGCTTGCAATGAGCTACTGGAGCTCCAGATCCAGACAAAGGCGACACTCGAAGAGAAGCCTCGGAGGCTTATGGATACAGTAAAATAATTAAAGGTGGAAGTCGAAAAAGTAAAATTTGAGCTGGAAATGCAGATTGTGGAGTTGCAAATGAGGTCGCAGTCGGCAACTCCACCAGAGGTTCATGAGTAGCACGAAGCAGATATCAAGGCTACCATGGAGAATATAGCTACTATCATTAAGGACTATAGCTAGATATTCAAATATACTATGGAGATATGGGCCTCGCTGCAGGAGGACCAACATGTACAGAAGATATAGGTAGAGGTCCATGACAAGCAACAATATTTTGATGAAATCAAAGAGACAGCGCAGACCCTAGCACCTGTGCAACGGTTTTCCATCTCTCAGAGGGAATTTTTTTGCAGGGACAAATCAATGAGTTGCGGTGAAAGGAGTAGATCATTTCAGTATAGACGTAGTCATGGGCTGAAGAAGCCATTCAGATCTCACAGACAGTGGAGAGAAACTTGAAGATCACAAGTCAGATGCAAAGAACCATCGGTCTAGCAATAGCAAGCCCAACGACAAAGAAGCTAGTAGAAAAAGTATGACAGGCTGCAAAGTAGTGCACAGAGACACTTCAAATTTTGAAGGATGCATACAATGGTCTCAAAATGAAGATTAAAGACATACCAACTGAGTGACTTAGGAAAAGTCACATCTTCGTGTTGTGGGCCTGTTGGGTAGGGTCCCCCTTTATCAAAATTTTGTCACAGTTTTGTAAAGAGCCCACATTTTGAGGAGTGGAGCATGCTTCACACAAATTTTAAGAGTCATAGGGGCTTTATGGTGGGTCAAAGCCCCTTATTTTGTAAAAGGATGGGATTAATTTGTATGTTTTGAGCTTTTCCCATGGGTTGCTGACCATGGTATTGTATGACAAAAAGATATATAAAGGGTTGTCTTAGTAAGTGAAAGGGCAGATAATGATGGATATGTTTTGATGCTTTTGGGTTTGTAATTGTCATATCTTTCTATGTTAAAGCGAAGGGGAAGACTCCTACAGCTATGTATGTGAAGACCTTGGTAAGTCTGCAACTGTGTGCGCAGGCCGCTAGAACTGTGTGTGAAGGGTTAGAAGGATTATAATTGTAAAGATTTGAAGATAATAAAGAAGATTTTGAAGGAAGGCCTATGTACTTACATTTTGTACTTTACTTTGTGAAATTATTGTTTACTTTTGTGAGGTGTAGTAAAAGATAAGATCAGAATTGATATATGAATGTTGTTACAATTAATTACAGTTAAGGTCCATTGATTTATGCACAGTAGATAGAGGTTTAGATCTGTGAAGTAGTCCTTTTGTATGAATAGATTGGATTCAGTATAATATTAAGTAAGATCATTTAGCATAGTAATAGGCATGTAGGTGAGTCGGACTAAGTCAAAAGCCACGCTCCATAATCCCTCTAGATGCGGAAACCTGGTTCCAGCATCCCCAGTATCTCCTTGGGTGAGATTGCAGCCTGTATGAGCAGATCATTGTCGAAAGGGATAGTGATAAATGGTTTTGTTGGTTAGTGTAGCTAACTCTGAACTTGGATCTGAGCCCCTCAAGCCAACAGTTACCGATTGCATTCAAATACTCGATTGAGTTCGACGAACCTAGATCATTGGAGGAGGCCATCCAAAAAAAGAAGCATTACTATGAGCAATCAAAGAGTTGAACTAAAACGAAGCTAGATTGAAGAGGTAATGCAAAGAACAAAGGAAAGTGGGACAAGAAGCGAGTAAGACTATAGGGTTCAGGTAACAAGGAAAATGTTGCACCCCTTAAGAGTTTCAGTGCATCAGATAGAGGATAGAGACATTGATCTGAGGAATAGAATAAGGAGCTCGTGCAATGTTGGACTTGTGGAGAAGATCATCACAGGAGGGATTTTCCACAATACAAGTGTGGTGGGCCTAAGATATATAGTGCACAGGAGGCACAGAATTTTGGAGACATTGGTCAGAGTATTCCACGTATCTATGCAGCCTTGGATAATAAGCATGCATAGCATCAGGCATATATCCTTGAAATGGACGCTAATCTTTGTGATCAAGTTATTTATATTTTCATTGACCCTCGATCTGATTATAGCTATGTTATTACTGACTTGGTGGATAGTGTGATTTGAGTAAGGAATTGCATGCAGAGTCTTGGTTAGTGCAGTTGGTTATAGGTACAAAGAAATGAGTTCATTATTGGGTAAGAGCTTGTGCATTTGAATTTAATGGTATGCCTACCACAACATATTTGAATCTATTACCATTGGGTACATGTAGTATGTTGTTGGGCATGGATTGGTTGTATCTTCATAGAACTAAGGTAGATTGTTATGATAAAGCCATTCAATTTGTTGATGAAAATGGGGAACTAAGAGTCTTATAGCGTAGGAAGAAAGCCACATCAGTTAGTATGCTGACAGCTATGCAAGCAAAGCGTAGTCATGGGAAAGTGTGTAAGTTATTCAAAGTGCACATTTATAGTGATAAGGGTAAGGAAGTTGAGGATAAATATGTGTTGAATAGGTACCCATTTTTACAGCAATTCAAGGATGTATTTCCTGAGAACATTACAAGGTTTCCACCTTAGAGGGAGGTAGAATTTTCTATTGAGTTAGTGTCAAGGGCAGCTCCAGCATCAAAATCACCTTACAGGATGAGCAAACCTAAGTTGGTTGATTTAAATTTGCAATTAAAGGAAATGATGGAAAAGGGATACATTAGGCCAAGTGTATCACCTCGGGGTGCATCGATCTTGTTTGTGAAGAAGAAAGATGGTACTCTCAGATTGTGCATTGACTACAGGTAGTTGAACAAAGTGGCTATCAGGAATAGGTACCCTTTGTTGAGGATTGATGAGTTGGTCGATCAGCTGAAGGGAGCAACAGTGTTCTCAAAGATTGATCTGAGATATGAATACCATCAGGTATGCATCAAAGAGAGGGACATTTACAAGACTGCATTCAGGACTACATATGGGCATTATGAGTTCATTTTTGTTCCATTTGGCTTAACTAATGCTCCAACTACATTTATTGTCTAATGAATAGTGTGTTGCATCCATATTTGTATAAGCTTTTTATTGTGTTCATTGATGATATACTAGTATATTCTAAAAATGATGAAGAGCATGTGAACATTTAGCAGCAGTGTTGAGGTTGTTGAGAGAGCATCAGTTGTATGCAAACTCAACAAGTGTAGTTTCTTTCAGACTAAGGTACACTACTTGGGGCATGTTGTCTCCAAGGAGGGTATTGCAGTAGATCCAAAAAGGATCAGATCCATCATGGAGGGGGTAGCTCCTAAAAATTTAGATTAGGTGAGATCTTTCATGGGTTTGGCGGGCTACTATAGGAGGTTCATCATGAATTTCTAACATATTTCTTATCTTATCTATCTTTGCAAAGGAAAGGTAAGAAGTTCAAATGGATAGAGGAGTGTGAGGATAGCATTAAGAAGGTTAAGTAGTTGTTGACACATGCATCAGTGCTACAGATTGTAGATCTGGACAAAGAGTTTGTGGTATGCACAGATGCTTGCAAGAGAGGGCTTGGTGGAGTTCTTATGCAGGATAGAAAGGTGGTATGTTATGAGTCCTGGAAACTAAACAAGCATGAGCATAAATACCTGACACATGATTTGGAGTTACCAATGATCATACATGCATTGAAGATGTGAAGACACTATATTCTTGGCATGATATTTGTACTTATGGGTGGTCACATTGGGTTGAGGTATTTGATTGACCAGCCGAATTTGAATGCAACGTATCCTAGATGGTTGGCCAGGATCAGCGAGTTTGACTTCGATATAAGCTACATCAAAGGTAAAGAGAACAAGGTGGTAGATGCTCTCAGAAGATAGGTATAGGTACATCACTTGGCAACTATGAGCTCCTATCTGATAGACTTACAGGATGGGATCTTACAGGCAGGTCAGCAAGATGTCAAGTATATGGAGATTCTACATAGGTTGCACCAAGATGTTGGTACAGGTATAGGTAGTGGTACATGTACATGTGGTAGTACAGGTACAGGTATATGTATAGGTATAGGTTCATGCACATAGGGTATGGATTATTGTCCTACGAGATATGGATTGGTCTTGTTCTGAGATAGGATATATGTACCAGATAACAGTGAGCTCAAGAAGGTGATTGTAAGGGAGTTTCATGTGAAACGTTATTTAGGTCACCCAAGCTATCAAGCGACATTAACTATAGTTAAGAAATTTTATTATTGGCCAAATCTAAAGAGAGATGTAGCATTGTTTGTGGCTAGATGTTTTAATTTTCATTGAGTGAAAGGAGAATGTAATCATCCAGGTGGACTCCTATAGCCAATCACGATTCCAGAGTGGAAATGGAAGGCCATTTCCATGGAATTCATGACAGGGTTTCTGAAGACAGTGAAACAGCATGATTCCATTATGGTCATTGTGGACAGATTAACAAAGGTTGCACAAATCATTCCGGTGAAGTCTACATTATCAGCTAGAAATGTAGCACAGGTATTCATCAGAGATGTGGTCAGATTTCATGGTGTTCTAAAGACTATTGTGTCGGACAAGGATGCGAACTTCACTTCCAATTTTTGGAAGGATTTATTTGCAAGTTTGGGCACAGAGGTTTCCTTCAACACAACTTATCATCCACAGGCAAATGGAAAAATAGAGAGGGTCAACTGGATATTAGAGGACATGTTGAGAATTTATGTGATGCATCAATAGCAGAAGTGGGAAAATTATCTCCCTTTGGTAGAGTTCGCATACACCAACGATTATCAGGATTCATTGAGGATGAGTCATTTTGAGGCATTATATGGGCAGAGTTGTAACACTCCTATCAGTTGGACTGATACATTTAACAGGGTGTTGATTGGGCTAGATACGTTGGCTGACATGGAACAGGAAATGCTGGTAATCAAGAAGAATCTAAAGGCAGCATAGGATATACAAAAGAGTTATACATATATGAACATGTTGTTCAAGAGTTCTAGGATGAGGGACAGGCATATTTTCACATCAAACCGAAGAAGAGTTCCTTGTAGATTGAATCATGTGCCAAGCTGGAACCATGGTTTTGTGGACCCTTTAGTATGATTGAAAGATGGGCCAATAGCCTATCGACTTACACAGTGAAATTCCATGATGTTTTCAATGTATCATTGCTTAAGAAGTATGCTAAGGATTTTTATCATGTGATTTGAATGGCATGTATTGTAGGTGGAACCAGATGGAAAATTCCAGCTGGAGCCTTAGTGTATATTACAAAAAAAGGTGCTCATGCTCAAGAAATCAACAATCAAGCAAGTTAAAGTGCAATGGAAGCACTTTAGGCCCAATGAAGCTACATGGGAGATGGAGTATCAGATGTGGGCTATGTATCCTTCCTTTTTCATTGGTTGAGGAAAAGTAGCTTCGATATGGTGGTTTGGTATATGCTTTATGGTGGTTTGATATGTGCTTTATGGTGGTTTGGTATATGATTTTGGTGGTTTGGTGTGTGCTTTATGGTGGTTGATATATGTTTTATGATGGTTTAGTATATGCTATATGATGTTTTGATATATGCTTATATATGGTGTTTAGTATACGTTTTGATATATGCTTTGGTATATGTTTTGGTATATATTGTTGGTAATTTTTCTATATGTACACATGTATATGGATGTAAATACTATCATGAGCTATGTTATAAAGCTACATTATGTGGTATGGGTGTCACATTATTATGATTATAATTTCATGTAACTCTATTATCATGTGGTTATGATGTTATAATGTCATGTGGATTGGCACTCAACAGGATGATCATTGTAAATACCATAATGAGTTGTGTTATAAAGATCCACTATGCGGTATGTTGTTATGATGTCATGTTATTATGTTGTTATGTAGGTTGGTTCTAAGCAAGTTTATCATTGTAAATACTACATCAAGCTAAGTTATAAATCTCCCTTAGTAGTGTATTTTTCTTACAGCAGTTTTGTGGTTATAAGTGTTGTTGAAGACCGAGGATGGCATTCCCCCAAGGGGGAGGGTTATGTAACAGCCCTGGTGAAAATTCAATGTAATTAATGTAAATAAAGGGAAAGTAATAACCATGGATGATGGGACACTTATTCCAAGCTGAATGTTTGGCAAAATCCTAGTGATGGGGATCGCTTGTGATTGTTTATGGATAAGGAAATTGGAAAAGGAAATGGCTAAGGCTTTGGAAAGAAAAAATGGCATTTTGGCACATTTATTTATGAAAATATTGGAAATTAGGAGGAAATGGAGGTGAAATGTCACAAGTTGCATGTGAGGAGGAAAATGAAGCAAAGTAATGGAAAATGAAGAAAATAGAGGCCTCATTCATAAAAAGGAATATGAGGATGAGTTGATAACCTTTTTTTAGTTCAATGTTGGAGCTCTCTTCTATTGTCTCTCTCTCATACTCTTGGAGACATAGAGTTTTCTTGGATCACTCTTGGAGGGTGTGGCATACTTAGATTTTGGATCAAGGAGGCAAAGGAAGAGTAGGAAAGCGCAACAGGGCATCAGGATGAGTAGCTACATCAGATTTTTTTTATAGGTGTCGAGTTACATATATGTTTCCTTCACTAGTTTTGGCATGCATGGAACATGGATGTGGTTTCTTAGTTGTGATATCTCATTTCCATGGAGGATGGCTGGGATTGATAGTGGATTCCCTAGACTTACCATTTCCTAGATAACCATGGTGATTGTGGGTTTATTTCCTTGTTGTGTTTTTGGTTGGTTCTCATGTTTCCTTAGCTTGGGTTGAGTTATTAGTCTCGTATACCTAGTTGGACAAATGCTCTCGAATCCTAGAACAGGTTGGGTTGAGTTACTAGTCACGTAGCCTTGGTTGGGAAAACACTCTGGAGCCCTTGGTGCATTGAATTACTAATACCATAGCCTTGGTTGGACAAATGCTCTGGAGCCTAGTAAAAGTTGTGGGTTGAGTTACTCACTGCACCTTTGGAGAAGCTTTTAAAGAAATCTGAAAGGTTTGTTTGCTCTACTGAGGTTTGTTTGGTCTACTGAATGTGATTCTGCATTTGGCACTTTCAAAGAGAAGTGCTCGAGTGCACCCATTTTCGGTTTATCCTGATTGGAATAAATAATTCCATTTTCATTTAAATGCATTTTGGATTGCATTAGGGGCTATTTTGATGCAACCAAGAGAAGGCAATTTGGATCATCCCATTTATTTCACTAGTAGAAAAATTTCTATTGTAGAAAATAATTGCACAACTACAAAAAGGGAAGCTCTTGCTATGGTGTACTCAGTCAAAAATTTCCACCACTATATGTTGGGAGGTACATTTAAAATTTTCACAGACCATTCAATGTTGAAGTACTAAGTTAATAAACTCGTGCTCAAAGGGAGACTTTTCTGTTGGCTTCTGCTATTCCAAGAATTTACTTTTGAATTCATTGTCAAGATGGGAGGATCAAATGTGGCTCCATAACATATATGTCATCCTGAATAAGGAAAATTTGGAGGTTCAGTTGACGATCAATTGCATGATGCACACATATTTCGAATTGAAGCAGTTCCCGATTAGTTAGAAGATATTGAATTATTTCTCGCAACAGGTCAGTGATCAAATGACTATACTTCCACTTAGAAGTGACATATGGTTGTTTTCACCATTGACTATTAGTTGATCATGGGACAATTATATAAAATGAGGCTTGATCATATTCTGAGAAGATGTGTATTAGATCATGAGAGTGATAATGTTCTTTGGGAATGTCATGAAGGCATTGTAGGAGCCCATGTTGGAGGAAAACATACGGCTTGGAAGGTATTACAAAATGGGATATAGTGGCCAACCTTATTCAAGGATGACAAAGAATATGTGAAGCAATGTGATGTTTTCCAATGGGTTGGTCAAACATCTCAATGAAATGGGATACCTATGCACCTAGTTTTGGCACTTGAAGCATTTGAAAAATGGGCAGTTGATTTTATTAGACCTATCAACCCATTTTCTCATCATTCCCACGCAAGATATATCAGATCTTACAGGCAACAGATTACCACAACATATTACCTGAAATGTTAGTTAGAGACAACTCTATTAAATATTGCAACGTTGATACCGCTACACGATTCATTTTTGAGAACATAATCACCAGATTTGGATGTCCCAAAATCCTTACCAGTGATCAAGGTTATCACTTTATTAATGAGACAGTTCAGAAGATGTTGTAGAACTTCATGATACAACATCACAAGAGTAGCCCTTATCACCCGCAAGAAAATGGAACTGTTGAGGATTTTAATAATATCTTAGAGAATAGTCTTACTATTTTTTTTTCTTCTGCAAATAAGAACGATTGGGTTGAAAGGGTTCCAGCAATTTTATGGGCTTATGGCACTACCCTAAGAGGTTGCATAAGTATACACCCTTTCAATTAGTTTATGGAAGCGAAGTATTAGTTCTAGAAGAATTCATAGTTCCTAATATTTTTATTGCTCATGCTACAAGATGTCGAACAATGAATATATCATGGAGAGATTGCAGGAGTTATGGCGATTGGATGAACATCACTTCCTTGCATATTTCTATCAGACTGTTGAAAAAGAGAGACAAAAGGCTTGGAATGATAAAAATATTAAGAAGAAGTCATTTTATATTAGGGCTCGAGGGGTTACTCTATCATAGCAAATATCTGAAGCATCATGCTAAGCTACAAATGTATTGGCTTGGCCCATTTTATATTGCGGAGATTCAATATTATGAAGTTTTCAAACTTGATTAGTTGGATGGTATCCCTTTTCCTAGATGGGTGAATGATGCACACATGAAACCCTACTTTGGATCATAATTTTATTTTAAGGCACTCTTTGAAAATAGAGTATTAGTTAGGTTACTAGGAGAATTGTGTCATTTGTTTTTAGTTAGAGTTTGTCCCTTTTGTAAATTGTGTCATTTTTAGTCAGAGTCTGTCTCTTTTTTCTTATTGTGTTAATAAAATCATTTTAGTTGCGACCCACTGCTAGTAGTTGTGATCAAGGATGCCTTGTCAAGTCATGTCTTGTAATTTACCATAAACACTTGTCGTTTCAGTCATTAAGTCCAGTCTTGTCATAGTCACTTCACGATCCGATTTTCTCATATTCCTATAGGATTTTTAGTTAATTCTTGACTTTGTTTTCGTTCATTTAAGTCATCACGACAAGTTGAGGGGTTTTCTCATAATTACAAGGGATTTTGGCTTTGTAGCGAATTTATGGGGTAACGGTTCCGGGTTCAGTCATTTCAAACTTCTACCACACATTTCTATATAACCCTTAGTATTTATCACTTGCATGACATTCCACTTGTGCACTACTTGAGTATTTCTTCTTGGCTTCTATGTTGCCCCCTTCTAAGTATCCCCCTTTCTATCACCCAACTATTCACTTCATTTACAGTCGTCACCCTACTACCATGGGTCGACTGTCTAAAACTGCTCTGTCCCTCTTTCCTATAGAATCATATTCGTACCATCGATGATCTCCTTGGGAAATATGAAAAATCTCCCCTAGTTGATAATTACCTATTAGACCATGTTCTCTTCCCTTCCCTATACACATAATGTTTCATGGAACCTAATTTGAGACTTGAATCCCACTCTACTCTGAAAATTAAAATTGACTTCTGCCCATTGAAGCAATCATCTTTATTGATTTTACGTGAATTACCTATTTTTGGTACTAAGAGGTCATGTGGTGCACTAATTTATTAATCAATCAACTTCATGGAGGTACATTGTGGTTGGATCATGAATATCTTATCTACATCCAATACATTCACAGGCTCACAAGATGGTCCACATATGGCTCCGGTGTTGCTACAACATTCTAGAAGGTTTCGACGCGAGGTAAGAAATCTAGTGCAAATAACCTCTATACTAAATAAAATGCTCAAAGGAAGGGCCAAGGAGAAATTATTGACTTTATCAATAATCCACCCATCAAGCTTGCATGTTCTATTATCGCTAGAAAGCTCATGTGACACTATATAAGGGGGAATGCTCACTCGACGCAATCTTGATTGTAGAGGCTTGTGTGAGAGGAGATCAACTCAATTTTCCCAATTATCTACTTGATGAATTATTTGAAGATGAAAAAGATTTGTATGAAGGGGCGACTTATTTTATTTTTGGATATCTTATTATTCCTCTCGCTATGTTCAAATGGTACCCGCCCAAAGGAAGAGATCTGGTACATATTTTTGATGTTGATCTGTTCGCTGATGCTTATGCCCCCTAGTGCAATAATGAAGATCCAACGAATCATGAATTTAATGAGATTACCTTTGAAAATTGTTACAATAAAATGGTTGTTGTCACCCACAATGTATCACGAGTACCCCTTCCACTGTTGGACCACTATGATCATCAAATTTGGTTTGGGATCAGTCACAACAACTCTTATATTTGACCGATCATTGTCAATAAAGCAACTTTCTCCGTGCTCAATTTGTCATTCTTCCTTAATGAGAATGCCTTACATATTGAGTTCCTTTCATGGCCAAAGATAATATCTATGTAGTAGGATGGTGAGGCTCTATATTCATTTTATTATATGCGCTTGAAGGATTATGTTGAGAATGCCCCATCTTCATCTCAAAAATGACTTGTTGATACTGATGAAGGTATCCGCTACTACTGAAGAAGGTCTAGAAAGGTATCTCTTCAGAACATACAAATTGGATAGAGGTAGGTTCCCTAGTACAACAAGCTAATATTGTTCTTTCTATTTCATCTATGTCTATTTCACCACCAACCATTACTTCTAATCTTCCTCCATTTACCAACCCCACCCCACTTTCCCCTCGCTAACCTCATAAAACTCCCAAACCAACTATGTTTGGCCTCATCAATATCACAAACAAGGTTATTGTTGCCACCACTGAGCCTGTCATGCCCATCATTGAAGAGATACCCCCTTCACCACATTCTTCCCCTAATGCATTGCCAAAAACCTATAAGGAAACCATTTCTAACCGCCCCGATTTTGATACCGGATTTGATGAAACTACTGAAATGGACACTAAACCAACTGTTGTCACTTCTGTCATCCCATTTTCATCTACTGCCACTAATCTGCATCCACTCTTGCCAGTTTTTGAGCTTTCTTCTCCCACGTCATCCATACCCTCGTCACCACATAGTTCAATCGTCTCCACTGTGTAGGTCACTACCTTCGTTAGTGACCTAGAGCACTATTGGCAAGTCCTTTCCCTTTTTTTATAGTAGTACAACATCATTCCTCTTCTGCTAATACCCTTTATGTTAAAGCCCCAACAAGATATCTATAAGGTGAATGACTAGGAGTTGGAATATTCTCCCAAGGGACAATTAGAAAAATTGTTTTCGAGTGGAAAATGACTACACGCTAGGTTTCCCTTATTGGATACCCTCACGGTAGATGAGATTCATACATGGTCTCACCCATATCTCTTTTAGTTTATTCACACCTATGCTACACAAATTTAAGAACCCTTAGTTCACATAGAGTCTCGGTATATAGATATTTATGCCACCTATGGTCAACATCAACAATAATTCACCCTAGTTACAAGTGAGAGTGATCAATTGTGGGTAGATAAAGATCAGTTGGAGCAACATATTTTAGATATGAGTACAAAATTTCATTCTATGTGGCCAACCCTTGTAGAGTTTGTTGTTGAACAACCTGAAGAATTTGATGCCTGTTACCCTATCGAACACTGTGACTTTGTTAAAGGACTTGTTTGAAGTTGTTTGCACAGAATCAAGAGTTACATACTATGGTTAGAAACATTTATTAGGCACTCCCAGACCCATCCACCCTGTAACATGAGCATATTTCTCAAAAAGTCACTTCTGCATTAGCAGTCAAAGAGACCCTTCCACAATTGATGCATGATTCTCAAGATATTTTCAATCAAGTCTCTGACTGGAGCAGTGTTCTTTCGTGGAATAATCAACCCATTTATCTGCTTCAGTAGATTGTCAAGTAGCTCTTTGTTAAGGCTATGAGCACCTCCAATTTGGAACAACAAAAAGAACTCTTGGTGCAAGAAGATGAGTTAGGTTCTTAGATCAACTAGATAGAAGATTCCTCTTAGTTCACCAAGCGAGTACTTCGTGACATTATTCGAGTACCGCAACTTCACCTTGTCACTTTGTAGGCTCTCAGTATGAATGATGAAGAAAATTTCAGAAAAATATCCTGTCCCAACCTGCCGAACCTAATTCCGAGACCATTGCATAGTTTGTGGGTCAATTTTCTGCTATGTTGGTGTTAGGTCCTTATAATACTAGTGTATTCCCCTTATTGTTATTAGTGTATCCCCCTATTCTTATTACTATGCCCATGTATTCCCCATGTTGTTATTGTTGTTCCCCATAAAATCCCACTATTGTTATTGTTTTGCCCCTACGTTATTATTGTTGTGTAGGCTCTAATTATATTGTGACCCCTTAGACTCCTATACATACCAAGGAGGTCTTATCATTTGAATCATCCAACAATTGTTCATTTATGTAATGAAAAGGAGGTTTCACCCTCAAAAATGATAAATTTTAAGTCATTGATCTATCTTTCTGTGATTTGGATGCATAACAGTGGGTATCAGAGCTTTGGATTTTAGGGTTTCTCTTCTTCAAACTTGCCATCTTGGAATTTTCGCTATAACGCTTTTTCTATGAGGCTTCATAAGATGAATTTTTGACCACGTGGAGCTAAAATATTGGTGAACATCATGTAAAACATTTAGAGCTTGTTTCACTATATTTTTGGAGATATGATATTAGGAAGTTAGGGTTTTTGTAGGCTCCAGAATTCAATATCAAACATGTGACCTAGGGAAAATCGCCATAACTTTCTTGCCGAGCATCATATTTGACTTTAGTAAAAAGTGACTGAAAGTGAAAAAACACTAGTTTCTTGTGTAGATTTTTCATGGACGAAGGTCAAAATAGTGACACGTAGCACTCCATACAAGTTCACTCTACAGAACCAGTCTATAATGAGGTCATCGTGGGAGATCGGGAATAACTCTTTCTTGAAGAATCCAATCTCGGTCTAAATTGTGGGGTTGGAAAGAAAACTATTAGGGATACTAGAGGAAGAAATTTTAGACCTCAAAGATCCAAAATTATAGATATACAATAGATTCAATATTGAGCTCCTAAAAATCAAGAAAAAGGTGTGTATTTTTTAAAATTTTAACGTAACTTTTGTTTGAAAAATCAGTTTGAAGTGATTCCAAGGGGATATTGAAGCATAGATATCAGTACTGTGTTCTAAAATTCCTCAAAAAAAATAAAATTCTACACCCATGAAGCCTTATAAAGATCTACTATGATGCATGAAGAGGAAGAATTGCAATATGACATATCGAAATAACGGGACCAAGTGCAGCAAATTTCACTCTCACAAAGAACAACCAAATATGAACTAAAATGTAACACCCTCCTCCCACATCTACCCAAGCAACCGACCAGCCTGGATAAACATGCAACAAGAGGCCACTATGATATGATTCGATGTTTTAAGCCACATTAAGGAAGTGGAACCGACAGAAACACACAATACAAACATTAATTATCATCTACAGGACCCTCATGAACTAATCCAATACTTTAAACAACTTGTCTTAGGGTCCCGTTGAGATTTTGGACAATTTAAGGGTCAGTCGTTCCCATGCTACAGGCACGAGTGCGACCAACAACCCAAAGTCACTCTCACATGCTTGCTTGCTAGTGACCAGAGACCAAAATTGTCAGTGCTATGCCAACGACTTTAGGATTTGAGCCACTTTTTCAAGCTCAAAACCTAGGTCATTGCCCAGAATTGAACCATCTCTTCATATCATTAAAATAACATGGAAATGATAGTACTAAAGAAAATAATTTTCAATACACTGACTAGACCCATACTAGCCATGACAGGAATTTTGTCAAACATATTGCAAATGTGTAATCTATAGGTGTAATTAATAATTCTGAGCATCTGGTCTCATACTTAGCTGAGAATCACTATGAACCATTGATGCCTCAACACATCAACTTCCATTCCATCCATTAGGTCATAGATACATTGATCATTCAATTACAAGTAAAAACATGAGGAAAGCCATACATGGATGTTGTCATAAAACACATACATAACCAACATAACATGGATATAAATACATGAAAGTATGACCATATAGACCACATAAAATCCATCAAAATGGTCATAGAAATACAAGAAGAAATAACCTTTCATTAAGGATGAAAAATCCAAACCTTGGATGGGACTTCCATGTTCCACCTAACCATAGAATGGTTGAGCCAAATCTCTCTTCAACCATTCACCCTCATGCCATATTCCAAACATGAATGTGGGATCTCATAGAACACATCAATGAAAACTCATCTAGGGCTTCCAGAGGCCATTCACCGCAACCCATCAAATAGTGATTCCACCTCATTTTCAGACATCGTAAAACCATCATCCAAACGGTCTCTATCCCAACTATCCAGGGCTCCAAGGCATTTTTGTAACCCAACTATGGGACTAGTTGTATAAATTCCCACTATAGATCAACATATTATGAAATATACTAAAACACAATACATGATCTACTTCTACAACAATTTGCAGAAGCTTAATCGAATTGAGCAAGATCAAGAGAACACATATAATTGAGAATAAGAAATCAATCATACATAACACAAAAGAAATAACCCAGGGAAAGCCTCAGCCTAAAACCCCAATCTTTGTATTATCATACAAATGTAAATCGTGTTTAAGTTACAAAAGGAATCAGCTCTCAAGCTATCATGTTCTCTCTATGATCAAAACAATACAACTCGCAGACTTAATAGACATAGTATATGTCCTCCTTAAGACCTCCAAGCCTCCTATTTCCTTGCGCAATTTTTCTTGGGGTCCAATGAAGCCCCATGTGTGAATTGGCCTCATCACACTCACAAAACCTGAAGAAGTAACTGCGCAATCCTCAAGGAAAGAATTCCTTTTGCATGCAAGGAATATTCACAATGGAATATTCTAGCAACTGATAGTACACTGCCCCTCCATGTGATCTCAACTGGGTCTCTGTGTGAACCGACATGCATGAGTTATTTATGAGATAATACTCAGTTATCTGAAGTGTAATAGTTACATGCATGCAAGCATTAACTAACCGAACTTACATTAATTCAACAAACTGTTTGAATTAATCTAACTAGACTTGACTCAGTTAACTAAGTCAACTAGTTACAACTCTATATTACAACTCATCCTTATCTCTTTAACTGATGGGTAAATTCCTCAATTAATGGAGAAACTGTTGCATGTCCCCACATAGACTTCAAGTTTGATTTTCCTTAACTAATTAACTAAAGATGAATTAATTAATTAATTTACAAACTACTGCTAAGATCAAATTCGAATTTTACTTCACTGTTTTAGTTTAGGGACTGACTAAAATAGGAAGGTATCCCAAAATGCTATTTATAGAATTCTATTTTTAACACTTCCATTTTTCCATCCATTGTTTCTAAGATCAACGCTGATTGAACTGCTATTTATAGCAGTGTTATTTTTAGCAATTCTATTTTTAGCATTTCTTGTTGCTAGTTTCAACATTCCATCTCAACAAGAAATGGATTATCAGTAACCCCAATCCTGTCTCTGTGGAACTTGAAATTGCATTTTGACAATTCCTTAGTCAAAATATCTGCATCCTGTTCCTCGGTCAAAACATACAACAACAACATGATCCTCTTGACCACATAGTCTCGAAGATGGTGATACTGGATATCTATGTGCTTGGACCTGTCATGAAAAACTGGATTCTTCGAGAGTTTGATACAACTCTGGTTATCGTAGTAGATCATTGTAGGATCCATCATCTGACCAAACAATCCCACTAGAATCTTTCGCATCCAAATGGCCTCACATGTAGCTTGACTAGCAACCATGTATTCAGCCTCTGTTGAGCTAAGTGCAGTTGATCTCTATTTCCTGCTGTACCAGGAAACTGTAGCTAAACCAAGGTTGAAGATTCCTCTAGAAGTGCTCTTTTGATTTGATGGACTCCCTACCCAATCCACATCTATGAAGCCCTAAAGCTTCACTCCCTTTGTCTGTCTGTACCACAATCTGAACTGAGATGTGCCTCTGAGGTATCTCAACACATGCTTTGCTACCTTCCCAAACAACTTGGTAGGCTGAACCATAATTTGACTCAGCTTCTTCACCATAAAGCATAAGTCGGGTCGTGTGTTCACCAGATAGAGAAGTGAACCCACCAGCTACCCATAAATAGTAGCAGCTACTACCTCACCTGAAGTAGCATCCTCCTCCCTCCAGTTCCCAGCTAGAGGAGTCTGCATGGGCTTGCACTTATCCATGTGAAAGCACCTGAGTATCTCATTGGCATACTTGCCTTGAGACACAAATACTTCCCCATATTTCTACCACACCTCCATGCCTAGAAAGTAGCGCATAAGGCCCATGTCCTTCATCTTGAACTCTCTTTCAAGGTCCTCCTTACAATATTATATCAATTGATCATCACCTGTCAAAATCAGATCATTGACATAAAGAACAATGATTAATGGTTTATCTTCTACCATGATGTGGTAAAGGTTCACATCTTCTTCACTCTTGGTGAAGCCCAAACTGGTGAAACAGCTATCGATCCTGGTGTACCAAGCACGGGGTGCTTGCTTTAGCCCATACAAAGCCCTCTTGAGTCTGCACACATGCGACTCACGATCGAAGGTCTTGAAACCCTCTGGCTACTCAATGTACACCTCCTCCTCAATCTCCCCATTGAGGAATGATGTCTTCACATCCATCTGGTGGATCTTCCACCCCATATGAGCTAATAGTGCCAATATCGATCTAATCAAAGAGTACCTTGTTATGGGAGCAAAGGTCTCATTATAGTCGATCCCCTCGACCTGTGAGAAACCCCGGGCAACAAACCTTGCCTTATGTTTCTCAACACTACCATCAACTTCCTACTTTATCTTGTAAAGCCATCTGGAACTCACTACTGACTTTCTCTAAGGCCTTGGGACAACATCCCACACACTGTTTCAAATGATAGAGTTGCACTCCTCTACCATTGCATCAACCCAGACTAGTTGCTGCATTGCCTCCTCGAATGAAGAAGGTTTGGTATCTACACACTCCCCAACTAGGGCCATGTATCTAGTATACCACTCGAGCGACCTCCTCTATTTACGCTGAGAAGATGGTTGTCCCACATTATCCTGTGTATCTAGCTTCAACCTGTCAACTTCCCTTGAGCATTTTCGCCCATCTCTAGAAGTATCATCATGAGTGGATGTCTCCACTCCCGGATCCTCTACATGTAGCTTCTCCACATCAATCTGAGGCTCCTCATCCTTAGTAATTGAAAGTTCCTCATCTGCATGCAACTCAAGCTCCATCTCAAGTGATAAGCGCATGGCTTTCTACTCATCGAACTTCAGATCCCTGCATACCATAGTCCTCTAAGTGGAAGGTAGGTACACCTGATAGTTGTCGAGTGTCTCCGTGTACCCCACAAGTATTCCCAACTCAGCTATTGGGTCTAGTTTCTTCCTAGCATCTTTGGTCACTTGACAGTAAACTGATGATTGAAAGATTCAGAAGTGACTTACATCAGGTTGCTTCCCACAATAGGCCTCCATAGATGTCTTCGTCCCCAGTATACGGTGCGGGCTTCTGTTCTACAAGTATACTGTTGTATTGCATGCCTCAACCCACAAATGCAGTGGTAGGCTTTGGTCATGCAGCATCACTCAAGCTGCTCCCACAATCGATCTATTCTTCCTTTTGGCCACCCCATTCTGTTATGGGTTATGGGGTGCCGTTAGTTCCCATTTAATACCTTCTACAGAGTAAAAGTCTTTAAACTGTTGGGAGACATACTTTCCACCATTGTTGCTACGCAAGGCTTTTTTTTTCTTTGTAGATTCTTTCTCTGCGAAGGCTTTAAACTCACAAAACCTTAAGAAGGTCTAATCCTTCTTTTACATAAAGTAGATCCAACATCTACGATAAAAATCATCAATAAAAATAACATAGTACCTTTTTTTAGCGGTGGAGGCTGTAGAGAAAGGTCCACAAACATCTGAGTGAACTCACTCCAGGATTGCTCCAACTCTACTATCTTGATCTGGAAAGGAATATTTCACATACTTACCCAAGGTACAACCTTTTCATGTACTCGTCTGCTCAATTTTTCCCTTGAGTAATATAGTAGAAATCTGTTGCATGATCTTCAGGGCTCCATGGTGCAAGTGGCCCAGTCTTCTATGCCATAGCTCGCCAACATCTTGGCTCTGCACCATCTCAACTTTGGAACTCAAAGTAGCATAGTCATCTACCTCCAACTTGTATAGATTCTTAACTTGAATCCCTATTCACTTTGTTTGTCCAGTACCGATATGCCTCAGGAATACCTTTCCTTTACTAAAGACTACATCATAGCCTTTATCTTCTAGCATAGCGATAGACACAAGATTATTCTTCAGACCTGGTACATACTTTACATCAGTAAGGGTGAGGGGAGCTCCATGCTCCCTCTGAATCACAATCATACCTTCACCTCAAACACAGTACTTTCCATCATCGCCCATCTCGATCCACATCTGGAGATCCTTCTCCTCCAAGGTACTGAAAAGATTCTTATCACTTGACATGTGGAATGAAGCTCCACTATCTAGGTACCACACACATCCCACCATGGATGAAACCATGCATGCGATAAGCGAGAAATCCAACTCAAACTGTGAGGCCAGTGCCTCACCATCAAATCCCTTTGAGGAACCCTTCTTGGATTTCCTCTGTGGATAATTTGTCGCATAATGGCCCACTTCATGACAATGAAAGCATCGTACTTTCAATTTTTCAATCTTCTTCCCACCATGGGAAGAACCAGATTTGGAATTGGACACCTTCCCTTTCCCTTTCCTCACCTTACTCGCTAAGGATAGATTTTCCTCATCATATTGCTTTTATGAGGATCCATCTCTGGTGCTTCTTCTTATTTCCTCCTGCATCAGATATGACCAAAATCGTTCCCAATCTGGTAGTTTTTCTCTTCCATTAACCGAGTCGTGGTAGCTATGCTAGATATTAGGAAGACCGAGGAGTGCAAGAATCACCATGTCATCATCAGCGGTCATGATCCCTACACTTCCAAGATCATCCAAGTGGTGAGCTTGTTCAGATATGTAGAGATCGTGTCACCCTTTTCACACTTGATCTTACGAAGCTTGTCTTTTAGCACTAACTTCCTATGATCGCTGGTGTTCTGATATAAATATTTCAATGTTTTCCACATCGAAAACGAAGTCTCCTTCCCATGGAGGCTCGAGACAATGTGGTCTCGAACTCCCTCCAAGAGGATTCTCCTTGCTCTAGCCACACATTTCTTCCATTCCACCAGTTGAGTAGCATCAGTTGGCTTGGGGACTTCTTGATCAACGAAGTCCTTTAGACCGTTATCCTCTAATATTGCCTCCATGGAATCCTTCCAGGCTATATAATTCGAGTTGCCATCAAGGGCATACTCGAGTCTTAAAACACTGAACGCCATAGGTGAAATAGAGATGTGATAAGAACTCGATTCCTGTATTCAAGAACCAAACTTCTAACTTCTCCTTCTTGTATACTATTCTTCGCCTCGATCACCTTTGCTCTGATACGATGTAGAAATTCCCACCTGTAGATCAATAGATTATGCAATATACTAAATCACAATACAAGATCTACTTCTACAACACTTTACAGAAGCTTAATCGAATTGAGCAAGATCAAGAGAACACATATAACTGAGAATGATAAATCAATCACACATAACACAGAAGAAATAACCCAGGGAAAGCCTCAGCCTAAAACCCCAAACTTTGTATTATCATACAAGTGGAAATCTTGTTCAAGTTACAAAAAAAAAAAGATTTCAAGCTATCCTCCTCTCTCTGCATTCAAAACAATACAATTCACAGACTAAATAGACATAGTATATGTCCTCCTCAAGCCCTCCAAGCCTCCTATTTCCTTGCGCAGTTTTTCATGGGGTCCAATGAAGCCACATATGTGAATTGGCCTCATCACACTCACAAAACCTGAATAAGTAACTGTGCAATCCTCAAGGAAATAATTCCTTTTGCATGCAAGGAATATTCACAATGGAATATTCTAGCAACTGATAGTACACTGCCCCTCCATGTGATCTCAACTGGGTCTCTGTGTGAACTGACACACATGAGTTATTTATGAGAGAATACTTAGTTACCTGAAGTGCAGTAGTTACATGCATGCAAGCATTAACTAACTGAACTTACATTAATTCAACAAACTATTTGAATTAATCTAACTGGAATTGACTTAGTTAACTAAGTCAACTAATTACAACTCAATATTACAACTCATCCTTTCTCTTTAACTGATGGATAAATTCCTCAATTAATGGAGAAATTGTTGCATGTCCCCACATAGACTTCAAGTTTGATTTTCCTTAACTAATTAACTCAAGATGAATTAATTAATTAATTTACAAACTGCTGCTAAGATCAAATTCGAATTTTACTTCACTATTTTAGTTTAGGGACTGACTAAAATAGGAAGGTATCTCAAAATTCTATTTATAGGATGCTATTTTTAGCACTTCCATTTTTCCATCCTTTGTTGTTGAGATCAACACTAGCTGAATTGCTATTTATAGTAGTGCTATTTTTAGCAATTCTATTTTTAGCATTTCTTGTTGCTATTTTAAACACTGTTAGTGCATAATTCTAGATGAACCTGCGATAATATTTGATGTGTCCTAGAGTCGATCGCAACAGCTACACAGTATTCAGTGGTGACATATTCAGTATTACCACAAATTTGGTAAGGTCCACACATACTACTTCTTTGCACAATATGTGACTAAATAAAGTTCCAAAGGAGACAACAAAAATGCATTTCTTTAAATCTAGAGAGATTTGAAGTTTCCTACATATATCAAACATAAATCTTAACAAAATAGAATGTTTCCTTAGAAGGTTATAAACTATCCATTATTCCATGTAAAGCTCAAGAAACTTGTGAATATACTCCCGAAAGGTAGTTATCACAATTCATGAGAAGACAGTTGGAGCATTCTTCAATCTGAATGGCATGACATTGTATGCATAATAACCCCATTCGATGGTGAATCTAGTTTTTTTCTTATCTTCTTCTGCAATCCTAACTTGGTGGTAACCATAAAATCCATCAGCAAAAGTATAAGCTTCATTACTTGGAAAATTGTCCAAAACTTCATCATTGAAAGGAGTGGGGAATGGATCATGTACACAAGCATTGTTAAGGCTCTTGTAATCAACACACACTTGGATTTGCTGGGAATATTTCTTATCTTGGATGATAATTGGACTTATCCATTCAACCTCATCGACCAGGAATATAAGCCCTATAACCAACATCTTGTCAATCTCAGTTTTGACCTTTTCATTGACCCTTGTCTTTGACCTGTAAGGCTAGTGCTTGATTTATTTTTCATTCATATTTAAAGTTGTCTTCATCTCCCCTATATCTCCTTTAATACCTTTTAATTTAGAAACTGAAGCAGGAAATAAATATTCATATTCCTTAAGCAAATAAAAAACTTCTTTAGTAGTCATCTTTTCCTAATAGTCACCAATATAAGCAAGTTTGGGTTTCTCATGAGTCCCATTATTTATCTTTTTTAGTTTTAGTGGTTGCAAATGTGCTGCATATGTGACAGGGTCTTCATTTATCCCTCCGTTATAGAAATATTTGGGCACTACAAACCAAATCACATATGTACATAAACCAAGGGCTTCTAAGCCCCTAAAAGTGTTGTTTCATACCCTAAAGGAACAAGGTCAGCTGATTACATCATCCCCCAGAAGTTCTCCATGAAAAACTACTCAGAACTGGTCAAAACTAGACCATACAAACTGCTCAGTGCTAAGGGTGTGATGCATCTCACCTGCCACATGAAAAAAGTGCAATGCATACTGAAAATCCCTTCTGTAGGGTGCGATGAGCAAGAGCAGACAAATGGCAAAGGAAATTGGCTACGTGGAAACCCAGAGAATCTTCTAGAAACTACCCATTTGACACTTGCCACTCTGAATTCGCCCAGGGATGAGTAAGAGATCATGAAATCTCCAAGTGGAACCAAGAACTATTAGAGAAATGACACTAATCAAAATCCCAGAAGCTGACTCATCCACCTGCAAATATCTATATATGGATCCCTCATCCTAGAGATCTAGAGGCTGGAATTTTGTATTTTGTAAGGAAGTGTTGTTGGTTTCTCCGTGCAACATTGTATTGTTGGGTGATCTAAGCATTTCATGAGGTGAAGAGGGCTTTCATTCTGGGAGGATGGTGCTGGGTCATACCAATGCATTTTAATCCTCTCTTCTACTACTTCTATCAATAAAGCTATTTGAGTTTTCCTACATATTCTTGTATATCTCTGAATCTTGTATTCATATATGCATTTGTATGGTTAATATACATCTGATCCTATATTGTTTATGGTTATATATCTCTATGCTTTGATGGTATTATGCTGCTTTGACTCTACAGGTGTTCTTTGAAGCGGGACAAGTAAGGAAGGAGTGGCGAAGCTCTGTCAAAGGGGAAAGGAAACAAGCAAGGAGCCAAGTGAAAGACTGAGGTTGGTACTCTCCGCTTCTTTCTCATCTATCTCTCATAAAGGAAAACCCAAGTAAATTTAGTTTGTTTGTTTCTAAGATAGCTACCCATATTAGTGGGACTAGCAGCTCTGAATGGACACTAGTTTTCCCAATAACAAAATGGTGACTCCATTGGGGAGTGAATAGCTTGTTTTCTTGTTTCTATTTGTTTTCTTTATAAACTACAGACAAAGCCTAAAGTTAAGCCAACTAGCCTTCGAACTACATTTTCTATGCAAGTGCAAAGTAGATCAACGTTGCTTCAATCAATCTCCGGGTTTATTTATGAACTGAACAATTGACTTGCAAACATCCTAAGTGCCCTGGTGGTAGCTCAAGTAACCTCATTAGATCAGCCCCTATACTTTTTGTTTACTGCCTATCATTAGCTCAGCCTAAACCCCTGAACTTAGCTGAAAACTATGAGCAAAAACCAAGCTCAGTCTTGTCCCTGGACCATCACACTGTCTCTCATTGGAAATTTGGATGCATCGTACCTCCCATGTGTTGTAGGTGAGATGCATCCCTGTTTCCCTATGTTACAGGTTCGATGATCATGTAAGACTATTTCTGCCTCCAGATTTTGGTTTTCTCTTCATTGTCTTCAGCTTTATTCAGTAGTTTTGTTGTCTGTGATCAGTATATCACTGTTGAAACTCTCTTCCTCTACATTATTTGGCCTCCATTGTTAAAAGAATTGTGAATGTTTTTATGTATTTTTCGTCATTTACAGTTCTCTTTTACAAACAGTAGCTTAATCGAATTGTCATCTTTTGATTTGAATGTGTCGCAAGTGTCATTTTCAGTCAAAGAAAAGAGTGTCGTAAAGTCTTCCTCTTGTTGATAGTCAATTACACTTTTGCCATTGTATTTGATTTGAATTAATAGTATTTCAAGTGTCGAAAGAAATTTTAAATTCGAAATCGCAAAGTGTCCTCTTAGTCTTCCTTTAATTTCTGAAAAGAAAATTGTTAGTACTGTCGCTTTGAAAGAAGAATAGTTTAGATCTGTACATAGCATTCCTTTTTTCATTCACACATTAAGAAAGTGGAAAACAAATACATGCATGTGCATTTGCATTTAGACTGCTTGTGGGAATTGATTTGGGACAGTGCATCTAGTGTGTGCTCTCTGCTCTATGTTGAAAGATTTTTATTTCTCTTTCCTTAGTAGCTAGGATTTTCATTGCAAAAAGAAGAGTAAATGATTGTTTATCATCTTAGATCGCATATTTAGGAATTGTATATTTACATCACGCGGTGAACCTTAAAGGAAAACTTCTTAAGAAATATCAACTGTAAAATAAATTTCAATGAACATAAAAACGCTTTGGAACCTAACGCACAACATTTAGAAGTCTAGGCTAGAGATGTATTCCGACGTCGTAAAGCCTGGTAACTATCGATTTCATCGTAGGTTGGGTGATTCCTCCTCTATGAGATGACAAGTGCCAGTATGGACTTGTGCTCCCACGTACCATTGAGTATATATTGGGAGACCACAATAGGCTATATCCTTTATCCTTAGGAAGTCGTGTCTGCCACCCTATCGATCACAATGCACTGAACACAACATTTGGGAAGATTGACTGTCGTACCGTAAAAATTATTCTGTAGTTTTGCGATTGGTTTGGTAATCCCTCTGTCTAGATTTCAAAAGTAGTCACTTTCATTCCTTTTCAGACTCCTTAAAAGGAAAGGTCGACCTGAGCACTTGTAACTTCAAGCTCATTAAAAATCGAAGATGACTAGAGTCATCTTTAGCTTTTTCGTGACTCTTAAAAATTGAAAAAGCAAGTTGTGTCAAAGCGTCATAAAATTTATTTTAATTGGAATAACGTCACTTTTCCCTCGTTGATCTTAGGTTGACAAAATGGAGTCCACCAATCAAGGACTTCCCCATGGGGGGAATCCTAGTCCCTTCTCCTCTTGCAGAGATGTTGGTGCACCTCATATGGCCACATTGTCCCTTCCAGGACTGACAATTGGCCTGCCGGTATAGCTTTTCTCGACCTCTATCATTCAAAACACCGTGATTCCTAAGCAATCAAATCAGCAACTAGATGATACTATAGTTACCCCCTAACCTTATTCTATGTTTGTTTCTCCCTCTCCTTCTTCCTCTTCACTTGGTGAAGCTAGTAAAACTAGAAACCAAGTAACTGAGAAGAAGAAGAAGAAGCCAATGGTGAAAGGGGAAACCATGCATCATCTGGCGAAAATCCACACATTGCACCATCCAAACCTAAATCTACATGTGCCATTTGCAAAGGAGCCCACTATCATCGAGATTGTCCTTGCATTCCACGGATCTTAAGAGACTGGTCTCCCCGCTTGCACAATCTGGTGTCGTCAACCTCTGATGATCATGTTGAGAGTACACCGTCAACTAGTGAAAACAAAGTCAATGGACAGGAAGGAAGATCTAAATTTCATTGTAAAATGTGTGAAGGAAATCATGCCCTCCACCGTTGTCCCTTCTTGGATGAAGCTAAAAGATTCTTGGACAACCGTCCTACTTCACTGCAATGACTTCCTCCTGGATACAAGAAACTCTTGCCAAGTCCATCGCTAGTTGAAAATCTGAGTGACACACCATTGTTGTCAGTCGAAGCACCTATCATTAAAGATAAACCCTCTAAGTCCACACTGGACCAAATTCAACAAGTCGAGACTGCAGTCGACCCAATCTTGTCTTCAGAAGGTCCACCTTTAGATGATACAATCACCAAAGAGAATGAGGACAACAATGTTCAAATTATTTTTGTTAACACAGAATCCGATAAACATGGGGGAAATCTACCCATTCCTTTACCACATCTACCCATTCCTTTACCACATGAAGGAAGTTCGTTAGAGATTTACTCGGCTGTTTATTCGATTCCTCCTCCAAGCAATCTAGTCGTTTCCTTCAATTGGAATCTACTAGGCAAACCCCACCTACCATCTAACGTACCATTCCAGATCATATTACAAGTTTACAGAATGATCATGGTTGGTACTATCATAGATGAAGGGGCTTCTGTGAGTATCCTTTCCTCAACTGCTTGGAAAGTGCTTGGTTCACCATCTCTTCTGCTTGAGATTCAAAATCTGACAGGCTTCAACAAAGGAAGCAATTGACCATTAGGGATCCTTCCAAATTTTCCTATAACTTTAAGAAGGAAACCCATTCATCTAAACGTGACGGTAGTCCAAGGACCTTTAGATTACAATATACTCCTTGGGCGTGACTACATTTATAGCATGGGAGCTATTGTTTCCTCACTCTTTCGAGTGATGTGTTTTCTGCATGAAGGCAGAGTGGTCCAGCTCATAGACCAACTTTCATTCCCTAGTTCACACATAGCTACTAGTCAAGTGCCATCCCTAACTAGTCCTTTCACACAAGGAATGTCTCATCAATATCCAGGACGTCCACCTGATGAGCACGAGTGATTTGGCGATTATGACTGAAACCCAGGGGGCATGCACCCTGGTCTGCTTCGGTGGGAAAACTTTAAGTATAGGGTAGGTTTCACGGAAGATATATGACTGGTCTAACACACTAATCCATTTAGAAAAATGGGATTAGACTAGAATAAGATTCCCTTGTCAAAGTTATCTGAGTGGAGGCGACACACCATTCACCTTTATCTATTTTTATGGATAGAGCCAAAGAAGTGTTTTGTCTACAACTGTGGATGGAGCAATCTTGCAAATGCGAGAACTTTCATATGGTAACCTAGAAAATCTACTTTTCTTTATACCTGGGGGCATGCAAACCTTTTGCATGCAAGTGAAAAGTGACCTTTTATTTTCGTAGTTTGTAGGCTTATTTTCTTATTTTGTAGGCTCTCAACCCTTTAACCTCGTAGGTGGGTCATTCCTAGCTTGAATAATAAAGGCTTCGGAGAAAAGTTTCGAATGGGGCAAGCTCCCTAAAAAATGAACCTACTGATGAGACATCCTTATTATACGACTAGCACGAACAGTTTTACGTGAAGTTCAATCTTGTAAAATAATAAACCTAGCAATGAGCATATGTTCCACTAGAGGTTAAGCTCATTAAAAAATGAACCCACTTTTGGTAAATAACCATTGCGATCACATAATTATTAGCTTTTGAACCTTGGTCGTGTTCTTACCATCACCTCCACTTTTTTTAGCCGATCATACGTCTCCATTTTATTGTTTACCCCTTTTGAGGAACAACTGTGACGAGTGATTCTATTATCCATCTTCTTTACACTGCTGTGATTGAAAAGTTCCAAACCTTAACTGGAACCAACTGCTACCTAAAAATATCACTTGTTCCTCAAAAAACAAGTCTCATTTAAGCTCTTTTCATCTAACTTGTAAAATATGAAAAGATTGTTGAGAAATTGGCCTCTCCAGCTCGTTAAAGTGATTGGAAGTGTTATCCCTCCTCTAGATTTTAATATTTTTGGACCTGAGGGATCATTACATAAAAATATCGAGCGTTTGTCTTGTTCGACTCGTTAAAACTATCAAAAAGTCATCCCTTTCGTATTGTTTTATACCTTTTCGGACTTAAGGGATTATATTATGAAAAAGGAATACTGTAGTTTCCTTTCCGTCTCTTTTCAAACTCTCTAAAATTGAAAAGGACCGAGTTATCCTTGTCATTAAACTCATTAAAACAATAGTGACAAACTTGTCCATGAGAACAAGAGTGAGTTTCACTATCACTAGGCTTATTAAAATATAGCGACAGGTTTGCCCGAAGAGCAAATTATAGAACAAGCATATGTTATCCTCCTCAAGCTTGACAAAAAAAAATAGGTACTGGTTAGAAATGACTGGGGAAAAATTGGGAAGAAAACTTGAAGAAACTTTATTGGTAGCAGGTCACTCTTGAACATGACACTTTCACTCCGTCACCATGATTGAGTCAGGTTGGGTTATTCTGTTCACCGGTCATATCGCCATTGGTCCTCTGTACCATCCATCTTGGGGTTAACGCTACAAATCCATTTTAGTGTTGCCGATATGCTCAAGAGAAGTTGCTCAGAGAATTCACCAACCCAGCTTATGTCTCATCTGCTGCAATACCTTCACGTTTCATTCTTTTATGACTTCCATCTTGAACCTTGTATCATCAGATTGTTTTCACCTCCACAAAATCATTTGCTCCGTTTCATGTCATAGATGTGGGATTCATTAAGGCCCTCCTACGACAGGTCACTTCTTGTCGACATCAGCTCATTATCCAAGAATTCGACTCAAGAACAACCCTTTCAGTACTTTGAAGCTTGCATGCCTCAATGACAAGTTTCTCACTTCCGGCGACAGGTTTACGTCAATGGCCTTCGACTGAAAGATTTTGCATGGTGTTTGACATCGACTCATGTATTCACACCACGTGAATTGTACTACAGTACCTTGAGGGTCATTATCATTATTGGTGACTCCTCTCACACCCATTAACAGCTTACATCATTGGCTGGTAATCAAGCGATGTCTTTCCATGTTCGACATCAGAACATCCTTTCACATGGATCGACTTGTACTTCAAAAGAAGATTGAATGAGTTTGAAGACCCCGGATCTAGTTTCATCCATTCGGGCTGTGATATATTCAGGAAAATAAAGACATAAAATGTACATCATAACTGCACAGATAATCATCCAAACTAAGGGATGATGGCTCCATCAGTATCATCAGTCTGCCATACAGACGATTGTCTGTCCAATGTACATGAAAATGAATTTATAAAGCTGAGCATGGGAATGCCCGCCTTAGCTAGATCATGGAAATATTATGAAGATAATGTATTGTATTGTATCTTATTATAGGTCACCTTCCAGTTCGAAAAACCTCGGATCCTCATGATAAAGCATTTCACTCGACAACAGAAGATTTACAACCTCATGCTTTAGGGGGAAACTGTTATAGACATATTTGGGCACTGCAACCACAATCACATATGTCCATAAACCAAGGGCTCCTAAGCCCCTAAAATTTTTGTTTCATACCCTAAAGGAATAAGGTCAACTGATTACATCATCCCCCAGAAGTTCTCCATGAAAAACTACTCAGAACTAGTCAAAACTGGACCATACATACTGCTCAGTACTAAGGGTGTGATGCATCTCACCTACCACATGCAAAAAGTGTGATGCATACTAAAAATCCCTTCTATAGGGTGTGATGAGAAAGAGCAGACAAATGACAAAGGCAGTTGGCTAGGTGGAAACCCAGAGAATCTTCTAGAGACTGCCCATTTGACACTTGCCTCTCTAAATTCGCCCAAGGATGAGTAAGAGATCATGAAATCTCTAAGTGGAACCAAGAACTATCCGAGAAATGACACTAATCAAAATCCCAGAAGCTGACTCGCCCACCTGCAAATATCTATATATGGATCCCTCATCCTAGAGATCTAGAGGCTGGAATTTTGTATTTTATAAGGAAGAGTTGTTGGTTTCTCTGTGCAACATTGTATTGTTGGGTGATATAATATTTTCATGAGGTGAAGAGGGATTTCATGCTGGGAGGATGGTGCTGGGTCAGACCAATGGGTTGTAATCCTATCTTCTACTACTTCTATCAATGAAGCTATTTGTGTTTTCCTCCATATTCTTATATATCTCTGAATCTTGTATTGATATATGCATTTGTATAGTTAATATACATCTGATCCTATATTGTTTCGGGTTATAGATCTCTATGCTTTGATGGTATTATGCTGCTTTGACTCTATAGGTGTTCTTTGAAGCGGGACAAGTAAGGAAGGAGTGGTGAAGCTCTATCAAAGGGGAAAGGAAACAAGCAAGGAGCCAAGCAAAAGACTGAGGTTGGTACTCTCCGCTTCTTTCTCATCTATCTCTCATAAAGGAAAATGCAAGTAACTTTAGTTTGTTTGTTTCTAGGATAGATACCCGTCTTAGTGGGACTAGCAGCTCTGAATGGACATTAGTTTTCCTGATAACACCCTCTCTCCCCTTCATATTCTTTAAAAGAAAGGTTCCTTAATTCATCTAAATCATCATCAGGTTCTTTATTAATTTTCCCACAAGATACTGCTTCATGGAAGACTAAATGATATTGATGTGAAAAATATCCATATCTACTACATTCTGCCATAGTGTTTTCGAATGGGAATAACACTCTTATTAGCTTTTAAATATTTGGATATATTTGCATCAGTATTGAAAAGATTGATTAGTCATTATATTATAATATATTGTTTGTATCTTCAACTCCTCCTTCAAGTTCTAGTCTCGCGGAATAATTCCTAATGTATGAATAAATTGATGTGTCCACATCACAACTAGTAAATCATCAGCTATCTAAATGGAACAACAATTTTGTGCATGCTTTTGCAAGCTAGTACATCCATCATAAAAAGGAATATTTCTAAATATAGTTTATAAGGTCAAGAATCTATGTATCATAGCAGTTTTAATAGTATCCCAATCATGAAACTGGTCATGATGGGTTTCCCATCATCTTGTGAGGGTTTCTTGTAAAGAAACATTCATCAAAGAGATATTTTTCCCTTCTTCTATTTGGGAATCAACTTCTTAGATAAAATTCACAAGAGATTTAGTGTCATTGAAAATAGGATAATTGTGTACCTCAGTACCGATCCAGCAAAGACATCTGATAATTGCACAATGTCACAAATGAAGCTTGTGACCTCCCTGCTACCAATCATCCACAAAAACATCTAATCCTACCTTTGTACTTTTAACACTTCACCATCTAATGGATCCAACAGTCGTCAAGTTAATGTAATCCTACATTTTCCCAGCAGTGAGTTGATACAACTGATATAATAAATTGGGTTCTTTAACATCATCTACAGGTATGGCAAATCTCAGGCCTTGATATGGATCTAACATTTGTATGGCCCAAACTCTACCCACCTCAAAATTCATAGTTTCACGTTTTAGATCAATAATTGCATAATTTTCGAATGCCCAGTCAATTCCCAATAAAGATGGATATCGATCTTTTTCAACCATAATGTCAATTAATTCAAAATATGAAATTCTTAACACCTGAAATACCAACTACAACATCTTCTAGCCTCCCAATAGGTAGAATACAATATTTATTTATCATTCGCAATTGAATGGGTGAAAATGCCAATCTCGGTTTCCCGATCACCTCCCAAGCTTTTCTTGGAAAACTGTTAACATATGAGCTAAGATATAACATAGATTTTTTGATCTGGTATCCTACAATCTGGGCATTAACATAGAATTCTCTTCATGTCCTCTTCTTATTTCACTAAACCCACCTAGAATGACTTTTAGGAAGATTAGCAAAAATAGTCTCCTCTAAAAATGGATCATCCTCCACAATGAATTTTAATTTCTTCAAAAATGACCAACAAATTGCTCATCAATCAAAATCTGTAGAAATAACTTAAACCATTTTGAGATTGGTCGGGATATCTCTTGTGAAGGTCAAGAACATTTAGCTTACACTTGTTCTTTTTGTTCAGTTCGGGACTTTGAGAAGAAACTAATTACAAGAATAATTTAGTTGCACCTTTATAATATTTTTTCTATTGATTGGAATCATAAAATATTTTTTGTGACACTGGCATTATGATTGTTGGTTGCTCAGAAGTTGCAACAATTTCCCTATTCCTTTTTCCTCCTCTAGTCATAATGTTAATATTAGGCTACACAACTGGTCCTAATTCTCATGGTTCAGTATTAATCAGATTGGCTCCCTTCATCCAGGTGTGCTCTTCCTATCAAGAAATAAGATCTATACAATCTTCTATAGCATGTGTATTCACCTGACAATGTGAACAACAAGGTCTTCTTGGAATTGGACATTCCCTCGTGACATGACCTTCCTGGTCACAGTTATAGCATTTGATTGGAACTCTTCCTTATGTCCTCCCTCCCCTGGAGGCTCCTCCTCCTCGACCTTTAGGGGACTTATTAACTTAGAAATTTGTAAGACCTAGATGATCATCCAACGAATCTAAAGACCAACATTGATCTGTATTGTGTGTGGGTGATCCACATAATTCAAAAAATATATTGTTGGGCACATTGGAATACTTTTATAGAATGGGGCACAATTGTGGTGAATGACCAAATGACTTACAAATTTGACAAAACTCATTAATAGATATACCTTGATGAGGGGGAATGCCTGATATTGAGTTCAACCCTGGTAAGGCATTGTTGAAGAGATTTTCAACTCTTGGATTGTGTGTTGGTGGCGGAGGAGGTCCCATAGGAATATTATATGATCCCTGACCCTTGAGTTGTGGGCATTCCATGACATGAATACCTTCAACTTGATAATGTGTGCACTAGACTTGAGGTCTCATGGGTTGCATACGAGAAAGATCCTTTAATTTTTCAGTAAGAGAGGCAATTTGATTTTGAGATCCCATAATAGTAGGGTCAATAGAAGAAGAACCCAATTTATAATCCTAAGGGTATCCTGCTATTGCTTCAATTTGCATCATCTATTCCAAAGCATATTGTAGTGTGTTAATATTCTATTGCGATAGCAGAATCCTAGTCATTGGTAACAAAGCCTTAATAAAAAGTCCCTTTGATGATGGGGATTAATAGGATAGGATAATTTACTAATAGCATCTTTGAATCTCTGCATACATTTCTAGGCAGATTCTCCCTCCCTTTGTCTTATATCTATTAGTTCTGCAAGACCTTGATGATTAGACTGAGGTAACTTAAATTCTTGAAGAAACTCTCATTTAATAGCATCCATATCAGCATTTGGATTTTCATCAAACCACTTAATAAACCATTGAATCACCCTATCTCTTAGAGTATTTTGGAACTTAAGAAATTTGGTGGCATTAGGAGTCTATCGAGCCCACCAAATACCCTCACACATATACCAATGTTGTTCAACATCTTCCCCACCTCATACCGAAAGTTTTGTGTATCGAGTAAGAAATCCAACCATATTTCTAGCGTGATTGATTGTCCGAGATGAAAAATTATAAATCCCTTGAAATCCAACTAAGAGAAATTAACTGAGTTTGTCTAAACACCACTACTAGAACTACTTCCTCTACTAGAATTATCTTACTTAGTTTAGAAAATAATTGATTAGTATTTTGATACAGTACCAAGGGAAGGTTAGCGAGAAAATGAGTTCTACCACTATATTATGGGTTGTCAGAAGCAGGAACAAACTCATCTTCAAAAAATAATGGCCTCATCACAAAATGCATGTCACCATCTATTGGATTATGCTCACTGAACATCATAATCGGTTGTACAAGTGGTTAAGGCGTATGAAATCCTCATGATTTTTAGTGGGGTCTATTGGTCCCATGAAAACTTCCCACAATACTTCCACTAGTGTCTCCTATTTTACCAGAAGGAGATCCCTCATTCTCTCCTTTTCCCCATAACTTAGGACTATCCATGCTAGGCTTCCACAACGCTGAACTTATCACTACTTCTCCTATTCTTTGTAACTCTCTTCTTCTATGCATACTTTCTCACAACTTTGTTTCTCTCCATTCATTGACTATTTTCTCCCTCTGCAATGCTCTAAAATCACATGCCTTTCACAACTCTTCTTGATCCATCACAACAACCCTTCATCTTTCGCAACTGCACACCATTCCTCCCCCTAAATCCATCCCCTGACACTAAGGGTTTTAAGTATCCATTCAACCTTCCTGGAATAGTAGCATATTTTCTTCAACCATCAAAACTTTGATCCATAGGGGAATTTCTTTCAGAAATCTTCCCCGCAACGAAAACTTGAAAACTACTTCCGCTCTAGAAAAAGACTAGTGATCTTTAGCTACAAACTCAACAATATAGCCTTCTGATGTCATGTTTACCCCAAATCAATATCCTTTGTTAGATTTGTGTCTAATCATTGGAGTTTAGCCAAATCAGTTGTCGACCAATCTCTATGAATCCCAAGCCGACTTCCAACCCCTACTTTGACTTGCAACCAACTTAACTAACCTTATAACTTCTCAAGGAACTCAAACCAGAAGATTTCGTATTGGTCACAAAAATTTTAGCATACATAGTTCCGTATTTAACCCACACCTGGTTCTTTTGCCTTTATCTTGTTGTAAAATAAAGTGATCAACTTTCTCATGCCACCAGTTCTAAATAACTTTGCTGAAAATTCTAGATACCATGATCTAGATCCCTTTTAAATCTTAGGGTCCTGGCAACGAAAATATTTGTTGGCAAAAAATTTAGAGCAATGAGGACCCAGGGTTCGGCCTGAGTTTTCCAACAAAGGAGGCCATCACAGTCTATATTTTTGTCAACATTTTCACTCCCTTTATACAAAGGAGCATCTCGCCCGAGGCGAGCCAAAACCATTGGAATAGACAAAGGATCTAAATCAATATTGGAGAAACACATTTATCAAGATATCAATCACACCATTAACCATCTTATTACTCTATGTGACTACGTTACAACTGAGACATGCATTCATGGAAAATAGACAAAGTTATCATTTACTTAAAGAAACAAGAAAATTTAATTGGGATCATACAATCATTGAATCAAATAACGGAAGGTATCCCAAAACTCCTTTCTTTATTAATATTATCAGTCATTACATCAAGGATCAACCAAATCTACATGACCTTCTTAAATAAGATACTACACTAGACTCTACAATACATGAATTAAAACTTCAGCACAAATGTGCAGTTCTATAGACAAGTATCATAAGCTATGGAAAATATATTGATCTAAAGTTCTATCTATGGAAAATAATTTTTCCGATTTGTTCCTCTATGTCTTCTTTTGTAGGATCACCGCCTGATTTGGTCCTCGTGGATGGTGCTTGATCCCGCCTTTGATTTGATACTCTTTGACAAAACCTTGGTGCATTTTCCCATTTTCCTATTGATCCTTTCAAAATTAACTCAGATTTTCGCTTTCTAGTAGCACACTTTCCCATTTTTCTGGTTGCCCACTGTTAGTATGAAATTTCTAGGAAGCTTTACCAAAAATACTTCACTTAAGTCACTATGTGACATGTGACCCCAACAACAATTTATGGTTACTTACACTTCATATTTGTAATAAAACTTGGAAAAACCTACAACAAAACAACATATACGATCCAAAACATCAAACAAAAAATTATATATCCAATGTAATAACCCAAATGGAAATACTTTTAAAATGAATAAATATTTTATTGATAACACCTCATGAAGAATATCTACAAAATGGATCTCCAAATCCCCCTCTGCGGGATGGATCCTTTGGTGTCCTTGATGCTTCAGTAATCCATTCCCTCTCTCAATGTGTGAAAAACCCAAAACAATGTGGAGAACTCAAATGGCAGCTCAAGTGAAAAGAGATGATAATGGTGAAGATGATAATGATCATGGTGAAGAATGAATGGAAAACCCTCCTATTTATATCAAAGTATTGATTTAATCTCGAAAATGGAGAATAATAAAATAATATTGACCAAATCAAGATCTAACCGTTAGAAATACTTTATTATATTTTTTGGAGAGGGAAAATATATTTAAAATGGTCAAATATCTTTATTTAGAAATAATTAACAAATAAAAATGATTTATTAATTATTTCACGAGGATTAAGAATGGTGTGAAATGAAATAATTATTAAATATTAATTTTAACAATTATTCCAATAATAGAAATAAAGAATAATAAATAAATAGTGATTTATTTAATTATTCCTATGAGATTTAGTCAATGTGACAAGGAATAATTATCAAACAATGATTTAATAATTATTCCTAGAGAAAATTAAATAAATAATGATTTATTCAATTATTTCATGAGGTTTTTTTATTTTAATCAAAAAATAATTTAATAAAAATGGTTTACTAAATTATTTCCCATGGTGAAAGTGATTTTACTATGGTAAAATTAATCCTACATGGTGTATTTCGATCCACCTAGTTAGAAATGTCTAGGTGATCATTTTTTGGTGATAACAGATTGCCCCCCAACGTATGAATGTTAAGAGAAAATCATATGACTGAAATATGTTGTAGGTTAAACTTCCACTAGATACCAAAGGGGTCAAAGAGAGAGAGAGAGAGAGAGAGAGAGAGAGAGAGAGCTGAAGAAATGCAAGGAAGGAAAAAAATGGAGGGGGTGAGACCTACTAAACTGATAGAAGTCTCCTTTTATGTTAGAGTACATGATCTCAAATTAGGTAGGGGAGGTGTACCCATACCCACCAAGATAAATGCGTACAAAGAATAATGGTGAGCCCAACAATGTGGGACTAAGCTACAAAGTACATGATACATGATATGTTGGCATCAATGGGCCAGAAAATAATACAATGGATCCCATACACATAATTTGCATGGAAATACATAGGCCAGGACTAAAAATAATAACATCTAAGTACATGAGATATAATTCCCCTCAAGGTGACATGGTGAGGGGGGATCGCAACCAAAGAAGCCATGTTCAACAAGAAAGGGCTCTGAAGATCTGAATGGATCATCTGATGGAGAAATTCATGCTGTGGGTGCTACAAGTGGCTGAAACTGAACCCATCACATCTGTGGAACTGCATCAGAGGTTGGATCAACATCTGCAGACATCTGGGCATATAGGGGGATACCTAAAGGGCCACCTACTCATGAGGTTTGGAACATCTCTCACACACCCAGGAATCATTGGAACAATTGTTTGGATCACCAAACCATCGAGTGTACGATTCTCAATCATGAGATAAGGAGTTGGCATCGAGCATGTGAGAAACAACCAAGTCAAATGGCAATGATGATTCCCTTTTCTTGATCTGAGGTATAGAACAAAGATTAAATTTAGAACCAAGGTACACCACCCTCTCGACCACTCGTCTGCAATAAATGTGTTGACGTTGACAGAAGAGGGCCCACAAAAGTTAAGGCAATAAGGAATCCTTAACAAAGGCACGAGGTATCATAGTAGAGTTATCAATGGAATAACACCAGGCATGATGATGGTAGGAAACAAGATGAGGGTGGAAAAATGACTTCCCTTGTCATAACATGATATCTATGGTTGACCTCGCAGCATCTGACTCGATTTCAGAGGGGACATTCAATCACTCCAACGAGGGATCAGAAAAGACAGAGCAATAGATCTGGAGGCAAAACATGAATATAATGGGATGGGTGCGACACAACGATATATGGAACATTGTAACTGGACTTAAGGGGACTCAGAACATACTCCATATATACAAGGGTGACTCATCTTGGATGCTCTGAACAAGGGTGACTCGATGATGTTTCCACATGGGGGAGACTTGGATGTGACCATAAAAACATGAGTGAATGATGGTCACTCATGATGAAAATTGACGTGTGAGAAAACAAGTGCAAAGGTAAAGTTGTAACAGAGTACGAGTGGACCAAGTGAAGAAATTTAGTTTTAATAGGGGACAAAGTGAGACCTCATGGAAAAAATGGCATCCCGGTGAAGTGTAAATTTTCCAAAAACGAAGGGAGATCCATTATAGAAAATGGTGAGATCTTTCCAACGATGCTAACAGTTCATCAGACAGAGCTATGATTTGGTTGCAAAAGGCTTTTTTACCTCCAAATCTAATTCCTTTGCATAGTGTTGTTGGAGAATTGGAGAGGACGAGAAGAACCTAAATCGTGTGGAGATCGTAGTGGAAAAATCGACTGTTGGAATTAGGATCTACGAGTTGGCGGTAGGTGGCTAACCTTACTCATCATTTTTGGTGGATTAGACTTTCATATTAGGGCTTCAGTTCACTATGGGGGACCCCTACTTATCCTCACAATTGCAATGCACTTTTTGGGGCATGTTTTGCATTTTGGAATACAAAAACTAGGCTGGCAAGTGCATCCAATGCAATTTTTAAGGAAAAAGTTGTGTTCTAGGCTGAGAGGAAAAGAAATATTGGTGGTCTATGGTGAGATGAAGCTAAGAACCATGCATGCATGCATTTGACTATGAACTGGAAAAACATAATGTTATTTTGTAGGTATGGCAGAGCTAAAGGTTTTATGGAAAGAACAAGATTTGCACACCCTTCATGTTGAGATTCAGGGGAATCAAGCAGTGAGAGGGATTTTTCCACTGTATGGCATGCTAAATTTCCTGGAGAACCCTTTGATGAGGGATAGTGAGCCCTTGCGGTCGAGGATTGGGAGTTACTGGGACCCTGATCAGGAGGCCTTTGTAGTACAGGGGCACATGATCAAGAACATAATCCAAGACATATATTTTCTGAAAAGACTTCCCCCCTGGGGATGGTAGGGAAGATACATCCAGTGTTGCCTCATGGGAGGCATATAGGTGAGTTTTTTGTCATCACTATGTACCAAGGGTTCATGCAAATAGCATGACCATTTAGATCAATGATCTAGAGAGGCTTGAGACATGAGCTATAGCCGAAATAGTGTTGTGGATCTTGAGTAGTCATTCCTTCCACCACATTACTGGGGGGAAGATGATGCTGGTGGAGAACGTTTTGGTAGGTACCTACTATGGGTGGGCCCAGATGGTGTTATCATCATTAAAATGAAATTTGAAACTATGCAAGTGACAGACCAATGATAATTGTTCTTTTGGGACAATGTTGTGCCTATTCTTCTTTGAGAAGATCCTGACTATCTGTCCTCATGTACAGATCTGTGATGGGGGGCCATAGGAGCCCAAGATGCACCACTAGGGGAAACTATTGCAATGAGGTGGAGGAGGGGAGTCAGATGAGTGTTATGGCCTGATTTTTTTTTCTTTGGGACCAATTTCCACTGTACATAGATGATTATCCATATAGTGGAATGAACTATCAAGGGGGTCCTGACTTACCACTTCTGTTGGGATGAGCATGGGGTCTAGATGGTAAGTGAAAGTTGATATATATGTGATGCATTTATAGTTTAATAAATATGTGTATGTGGTATTGATTTCTAAACTTTGGGGTATGCATATATAGCATTGATGAGGTCAGCAGGATACAAGGGAAGAGCCACGGTGCTTGGGGTTGTAGATCAGGGTAGGTCCACATCACTATAGAGATCAAGTAGTGATGCTCTACTAGAGGATCTCCGACGTAGATTTGACGTGCTACTGACTAGGGTGGTAGGGCATGGGTGGCATGAGTTAGAAGATTAGTATATAGATAAGTGCACTCATCCCTCCTCAGAGCGACGAGGAATCACGTGGTGCATTGCTATGGCTAGTCAGGAAGTACGAGACCTATGGGCTGGTGGGATGGAGCCATTGGTAGGGAGCCTCCAGATGATAATGATTAGGCATAGGTACATGTGGGTCCCCAATTTTGTTTTGTGATAAAATTTGAATGAGCATGTAATATGTATTTAGAGTAGTGGACTCAAAACACTATATATTAGATATAATGATACATAAATACAGTTATGCATATTTTTTGATGATCGTGGTTGTTATAGACATTTATCGGCACTTCAACCCCAATCATAAATGTCCATAAACTGAGGGCTCCTAAATCCCTAAAAGTGTTGCTTCACTGCCTAAAGGAACAAGGTCAGCTGATTACATCATCTCCTAGAAGTTCTCCACTAAAAACTACTCATAAATGGTCAAACTGACCATACTGAAACCAGTGCAGAG